>JAIUZE010015488.1:0-21168 GCA_022085475.1 Heliosperma pusillum
TATGTGATAAAGACTCTGCTTCTAGCCGGTTTGATCCAAAGGGGTTTGGTCAAACTAAGATCTAGTCAGCCCCGGTTGACTGATGACCCGTCGCGGGACTCGGGTCGGGGATTTGTCTTCAGGTAAGGTTGTATTTATTTAATGAATTAGCCTTAGTAGATATGAGGCGATATGATATTTGATTATTATTTATATTCAATTAGTCACATGATAGGATGTTTTTCCCGTGACTGTTTAATGATATGGTTTGTGTGGTGTTGACTAAGTACCCATAGAGAATTATGGATATATGGCGTCTTGACCATTCTAATTCTAAATGAGTAGCTTGGACCATGACATTGATAGGCAGGTACTGTCTTTAACGAGTATATGTTCACTTGTTGATAGCTTTTGTGTCTCGACTTGGTGGGTTTATATCCAAGTCGGGGCATGGCTGCCTGATCCGTTTTGGGACTGGAGCCAGCTTAAGTACTAGCCATCTCTGCTTAGGGGGTCGCCTAGTAGAGTTTCTCATAGACGGTTATGTCATGGGACGGGGAATGGAATAGTTGTTGTCGCTAGGTCTGATCAGTCTAGGACTAGGATGTTTTCCTACCTTGTGGTATAGCCTCGAGTTACAGAAGTCTTCTATTGACTGCACTAAGAACTTATGCCTGTTTGTAGAAGTATTGGTCTTTCATGTTTGTATGATTCTATGAGTTTTAGAAGGTGAGATGCAAGCCGGCTAAGATTGATAGAGTTGGGATTACCGATTGTTAACTGATTCACATGATTACGTGTTGATTAGGGTTTGAGTGTATCATGGCCACGTTACAGGGTAACCTCTGAGCTAGCATACCAGCTTCCCTACCTCTTGTTATATTTTATTATCGTTTTCACATGATAGCTTTCATATGATAGGTTATATGTTAGTTAATTGTTTCATAACATGAAAAGCATATCATATATGTTTAAGTTTTGTATTTTCCATATACATTGCTTTTATGTTATTCATGTTTCATTAAACTCGACATTTCGTGGCTGGGAGGACTCGGAGTTACTCCCCACTGACTGTGGCTTCCGTGTTTATCTTTAATGCGGTCGAACAGGTGGTGAATGCATACATTGGGTACATTGACGAGCTAGCGAGCGAAGTATTACCTTGGACCTATATTCGGTTCTTAGGATTGTATACTATTATACACTCCTTTTATTTCAGTATTTATACGGGAGATATGTCTCCCGTCTTGTATAATTCTTATGTAAAATATTAGTTTCCTTTTTGTATGAACCTTTTTATTTATGACACCCTTTGTTATGTATTAAATATATTTTTTTCTTTCCGCAAATTTGAGGGTGTCACACTTGAATTACAACACTTGAACCCAACAAAGTAGATTACAAAGATTGAAATTCTTATTGATCTAAGCTAAAGTTTTGATGTAGAAAAGATAGAAATAAACTAAGAACTAAAGATAAAAAGGAAGAAGGAAATGAGAGAAGAGAGGCTAGTTCTCCCTTCCTCCTAATCTAGGTTTTGTATAGAGAAATGTAGAAGAGAATTGTGTGTAGAGATGTGTTGAGAAGAGTGGCTGGAGCATACTTTATATAGCATTAGGGTTTTGTGGGGAAGGGGTCGAGCATTGAACATATAGGACACAAGGAGGAAGTTGAAGCAATTTGCTCGAAGCAGTAGAGATCCCCGATCGGGTACACACTTACCCGATCGGGTAAGTTGTCATCTCGGTCCTTTGACTCTCGTTTCATCTCCCCTTGCATATGACTTGACTTCCAACATCCCCTTTAACCTCTTGAGTCACGTTTGTTGCTAGGGTTTGATGCAAAACGATGAATTCTTCGCCTAACTGGTTGATCTTCCGACAACTGCGAAACTGTCTTTACTTCTTCTCTCTTTTGAATTAGTGAACTTTCTTGAAATGCCTTTCACTTGGTCAAGCTTGCTTCTTCAAATCGTAGGGTTCTAGGCAAATGCTCGGGAATATAGAAAAAGGGCGTAGAAACGTCACTTTCCTTACAAAACAGGTTAGAACATAGGAATTCGCCTAGAAGACGATATTAGCTCATAAAATGGCTTAACGAAGCACAAATGACATACAAAACCGAGCTAAATTGGGGGTTAAAATCATACAAATATTCACTTATCATCGACTTATTAATATGTGACAACATAAATGACAATAATAATACATACACATATTATACATTAAATAAAATAAGAAGGAAGACTCCTATCTTGACTCCACTACCTAATACTAGTAGAAGAAAAAGAGGGAAGACTCCTCCCTCTACTAGACTTCTACTTGGACGGTCACAAAGAGGGTAGAGTAGAGTTTTATATAAACTCTTCTTCTCTACATGATCATCAAATAATTTTTACACAACAAAATTAGCAGTAATTTTTGGTGTTCATTCTAGCACAAGAAAAGGCATTTCTCAGAGCATCTTGGGTGCAACAATTAGGAGAATATCATCTTGATATTTGTTCTTAGGCCATATTGCTAGGACCAAAGGTTAATTCTAATCTTTATGCTTTTCGTTTATGACTCGTATTTCATATATTATAATTTCGTTATAATCCTTAAATTTCATGTATGAAATGTACCGATATTTCCCACACAACTTGCTTTAATTTTCTTTATTTATTGTTCATTAGATTTAACATAAACCTTAACCATTTTAATTGTAACTTTGTGTAAACTTGAGACGTAGTTTAGGCAACCTCATAAGTATCTCCCGTCCTTGTGGTTCCACCCCTACTCCACTAGCTACCAAGTTAGTTGGCCCTTAGGGTATTTATTTTTTTTGGGAGTGATGATTATCCCATTATCAAAGGCTTAACTTGGCCCAATACTAATTCTACTAGAATTTTGCGTAGAATCTGATTTTGGACTCTAAACGGACAAATAAGAAACGGTTTTTTCCCAACTATAGTAAAATGCGATTTACCACCAACTAAAAGCTAAATAATAATATATTAGCGTTTAAAATATTCTTACCAATAAAAATAAAATAAAAAGTTATAAAATCAACGTATGATAAATTCGAGTGTGTTACATATATCTTTACCCAAAGGAAGCTCAACATGCGACAAAGGCGGTCAATCTAATCGAATGACGATTACGGCATGGTGATCATTTATCATGAAGGATAATCAAATGTATTTGAAAGTCCTAAACCTCTAATTAGACTCATCTCATTAGTTCATTAAATTACATTAACTTAATGATTTAGGATCTAGTTATCATGCATGCAAATATAAAAGCATAAAAGAAAAGATAAGACCAAAACATCCTTACATTGGGAATTTTCGGTTCAATATGGGCACAATATGGGCACACTTACTCCAACAATCTTCCACTTGTCCGATACAAGTTGTGCATGTAGCAACACTATTGGGGAGGACTTCTCCTCCCACAATATCTCCCACTTGTCTCGACAAGTTGGGTGCTACCGATTCTCTTGTCTCTTTTGTGTCACATCCTCCCACTCATCGCAAGGTGTCTTACAGGTCGCACTTACGATTGAAATTTATAAATAGAGTGGTTTTCTCGATCTGGGAGAGTAATTGTCTGACCGGAAAATCTACCAGAGATCTCTTCCGAGCGTGGCCACGCATTTCCAGTTACTACTCCTCGAGTGGCCCGAAGATGTTAATACCCAACGTGGGTGGACAATTCCTGTTGACCCATCTTACACTGTATGATGCAGATCACCATGACCCAGAAGATGTCCATCGGCCTCCTTTCACGGCACGACCTAGGACAAAACCAAAGTCAATCGGAAACTACACCGACTCAGGTAAATGGTCGCCAGTCTAAAGAATCGACTCATAGGAATAAAATAGAAATCCCCGCCACGACCAGGCTTCAACAATTTTGATAAGGGACTCTATTATGGTCACTGTCCGACAGAGTGTCTCAACAGTCTGTCTATGTAAACGACCAGTCATCTCCATGACCCCATGGTGCTGAACCAACCATCGATCGACTTACAATCTTGTCACTTCGAGACGTCACCTCAAATTAGTGACTAGGGACAAAACACTGAGTTCATCATGTTCACTTGAATTGGGTTCAACTTTTCTTTCAACCAATTCGGATAAACAAAGTATTAAAATTTAGTCAAACTAAATAAGGAGTTTTTAATGAAACTCTAACAATGAATGCGATTATCAAATATCTGGAAAAAAATTGATACGCTATCAATAATTTCATATCTCATAATCTCTAGCAATTTAGGTACATATTTCAATCCCCATTGAAATGACATGACTATCATGCTCAGCCTCCAAAAGCATAGCTAATGGATTAGAAATACTTGCATCTTTCCCATCTTTCTGATTGCTATTTCTCTTTGTCTACGTAATCTCATATTACATAAAACATTCTGAGTACGTGTCTAGGTTTGAATCTAGACTTAGGACTCTTGGCCTAAAGGTAGCTCCCACTGTTTTACCAGTATCATGGGATATGATATACAATTATAGGAACTACTTCTAGTCCCTCCAATACTGTCGAATCCAAGCTACTTTCATATGCATCATCATATGATGCAATGTACTCCATTTCCGTTGTGAAATCCGCAATGATAAACTGCCTGGAACACTTCCAATGGATACATGACATTTATATTTGAAAATGTCACTCCTACTTGGAACCTTTCCAATAATATTTTCTGCTTGGAACTCTTCTAACAGATAAATCTTCCTTTAAACACAACCAGTTCGTGATTTCAAATCACTTTGATCAGTTTGGAAACTGAAGTCTGTGTAACCCCTTACACACAACTCACTTTAAACTCCAAACATATGGAACATATCTTTAGTCATTCGCAAGTACTTAAGGATGTTCTTTATGGCTATCAAGTGAGTCTCACTTGTATTTGGTTGCAAATGACTTGTCATGCTCAAAGCATGCGAAATGTCGGATTGAGCATACATCACAGCGTGTATAAGCCGGGGACTCCCGGTTGATCTTCTTCCGACTTGAACATCGGGTTTCTAGCTGCCCAACCTCTCTCTGCTAAGAGGGAGGTTGGTTCCTCTTCTATAGAAAGAAGCGGAGACCAAGCCCTAGAATGAGGGCACCTCCAAAGGAAGCTCCTAGTTCGACAAATCCAGTGATTGCGGGTACCAGTAATAGAAATTTCTCGTTGTGCTCAGGGGACTTGTGTTTTCCTTCCGTATCTGCCCGCAATCCAG
The DNA here is from genome assembly GCA_022085475.1 of Heliosperma pusillum. Taxonomy (NCBI): domain Eukaryota; kingdom Viridiplantae; phylum Streptophyta; class Magnoliopsida; order Caryophyllales; family Caryophyllaceae; genus Heliosperma; species Heliosperma pusillum. The sequence goes on from JAIUZE010015488.1 coordinate 5,201, forward strand.
GCTATACCCGCGCACTTTAGTATCATTGTTGATCTCTCAGAAATTTTATAAAAAGAACTTTCTAGAGACCCCAAAAGACCAATCCACATCATGGGGGTTTACAGGAGATCCCAGAGGCTCGCTCGGAAAGGCTGCTATACTATACCTTTTGACTTAACTCTACTCTAGTAGTCACTAGACTCACTTTGATCCCGCAGCGAAAGCAAAAGGAATCAATTATCATGTGTTCAACTTCTTTGAACTAGTCAAAGATCTTATCAATATAAGAATTTTGACTCAACGCTAATATCCTTTTAGATTTTTCTCTATAAATCTAGATATCTAAAAGATGTATTTTACTTCTCCAAAATCTTTCATCATCTAAAATGATCAATATGTCTCCACATATAAGACTTTTGAAAACCATATCACTCCCACTAAACTTCATGTATCACCATAATTCCTCGAGATATCAAGAAATATTTTACAACATGATTGTCACACTAATTCCAACTCTTTAGTGCTTACTTAAGACATCCTCTTAAGCTTGCAAAATTAACTTAGGATAATTAGGATCTACGAACCCACAGGTGGATATAAAACATTCTACCTCTTCTAGAATCGTATTCAAGAAGGTGGTTTTGAGATCCAATTGTCATCATACTATTATGAAATCCTGTAATCGCTAAGTATATTCGAATAGATCGAAGAATTAAGGTTGGTGCAAAACGTTTTGCCTACCAATTTATCTTTGAAAACATTTTAATGTTCATCCATGCAAATTTCGATCTTAAAAATCAATTTACATTGAAGAGGTCGTACTTCTTCAAGTAAAATTTACCAAGTCACATACCTGACTATTATGCATGGAGTCCATTACGAATCACATGACTCTAAGCCATATCAAGAAGTTGGGACTAGAAACAGTCGTTTATAAGTCACAGATTAGAATTCATCACTATTAAAGAGTGATAAAATTCCACCTGACCTCTTAGGTTCCGAAGAAACAACTACTGAACAAGCAATGAGGAAACGTGAGGAAACGTTGAGGAAACGTTTTCCGGACAATATGCTCAGTTTGTGGCTCTTGAAACATTTTCTCCCACTCTGTCTTATCAAGAAATAATCGTATTTTTATTGAAAGACAGCATCACGAGTCACAAACGCTTTGTTGTCGTGGTCAATGTAGGATTAATGAGCACTTGTTTCATTCGCATAACTTACAAATTATGTACGCTACCCACCCATATCGTATATGGATTGAAATCAGACTGTTTTAAATTTGTTTTAATATGATGGGAAAATAAATAGAAGACAAAAATATTAAGATCCCAAGTTTAGTCAAATGGCTCAGTTTGACTTGACAAAGACAAAACCATATCGTATAAGGTTCTGTTTCTCTATTCAACAACGCCTTATCTCATAATGTGTGTTAGAGAAGTTAACTCGTGAAACTATTTCACAATACTTTTGGTGAAAATTAAAGTCAATACTTAGATATTACTTTTACGATTTGGTCGTAAGTCCTTGATCTAATACTCTTGGTGGTTAGCTACTTCACATTGAAGTTCTTTGAACTTTTCAAAGATTTCTCTTAGCACCTCATTAAGTAGAATCAAATATAATATCTACTTAAATCGTCGATAAATAAAGTGAAATAGCCATTACCATCTCTGGTTGTATTTGTTATTGGACCACGCATAATTTATGTAATGAGGCCAATAACTCACTAGTTCGATTTCCTTTTCAACAAAAAGGGCACGAATCATCTTGCCTTGAATACAAGATTCACACACACCATAAGATTCAAAATCAAATGTTTTAGATGTGCTAGACAATCCAGAATTAAGATTAGATTTGGGTCACCAATTTTGAGCCTTTTTCAATCTATATGAAAAGTAATTTCTAATTTAGGTCAAGGATATAGTTACCTTTGATTGGTATGGGATATCCATTGACCAAGTATAGGCATAAATAGATACAACGCTTGTTCCATTCACAAAAGTGAAACACTTGTGTCATACACTAAAGTGGATACTATATTCTTTATTTAGAGGTCATGAACATAATAACGTTTATTAAAGTATAGCTCTAAATCCAAAACTAGATTGATCACATTATAACTTTTATATGTCTCTATAGAAATAAAACTATAAAAGTTCTATTTCCCTTGTAGGTCGACATTTAATCATGGTTAGTCGTCGCACGAATCATGATTATATGCATTGAATACATTGATGAAAACCATAATGGGTATCTAATACCCAAAACTTGCATTTTAGCAAAATAAATGTCGATCATATAGATATTATGGGTGAAAATAGTACACCCAATTTCTAACTCTTTAGAAAACTTGGGGCAGATTCTTTTCTTGTGTCCTACACTGTAAGAATAGAATCACCAAAGGTTGGGTTTGACACCTTGCTTGGATTTTGACTTTACTATTCAAAATAGACTTGCCTTTTTCCCTCGCCTTGTGCCAACATCGTGTCAACCTACTCTTGAACCTCGTCATATTCTTAACAATTAAGAACAAAACATCTTTCCTAGAGCTCCCAACTGATTTGGCCTTAGATATGTAGATTAGAATTATTATGAAGACTATTCTTCATTTCATTCATGGTTTTACCTTCAAAAAGGATAAAACTTTCGTGAAGTGTCTACGGTATTTGGTTGTTCACGATTTCAAATAAATCGATTAACCTAGTCATCCCCAACTGATTTGGCCTCTTTTGAGGTAAGTCTCGATAAGGAGCATTATGACGACATACCAAAAATTACAAATATTTTCGTTGGAGCAAAAAGATTGATGCACCGTTGTAATAAGATGACGTCACTAAAAGAAAATCAAAACGTTTTTGACTAAGTGTGACATATTCATATACTCTTCATAAGAGACATTTGCAATGGTAAATATGAGGATCAAAAAGAAAAATTCATTTTGTCATTAGCTACGGTGGTTTAAACGGGGATCGCAATCAAAATGCTACCGTATAAAATAATGGAAACCCTTTCCACGATTGAACGGATTTACAAGTTCATAGAAGGATAAAATATATGTCATTTGCGCGTATAAAATAAATCTCAACGGAAAATAAACATTCATTGCTTATATATAATTTACTTGTAAAAACAATTTTAAACAAGTCACTCATATAATGACCCCTCACGAAATTATATAAGTGATTCCAAGACCCATCTTTAGACAAAAATAGTCATCGCATGCTACCTTTATCTAAAAATGGTAAGTCAATACTTGACTAATTCTATACTTAGAACTCTTGGTTGACGGATTTCAACTAAATTCATCTCCTAGTCCCAAGATAACGCTTATCTCGTTGAGTCCAATCCAATTTTGGCTTGTGATCGCATCACCCTACTTACCCGAGGTAAAAAGGGACCCACGAGCGTGGTAGCCCTAATGAACACGGGGTTCATAGGTGTTACTAATTGGTAAGGCTAAATCTCAATTTTTTTTTTAAGTTATGTGAGAGGTCTTGTCAATTTTGTTATTAATTCCCTATAAGCGAACTAAGTCGGTGAATTTTGAATAACTTTGAATTGACAATCGAGAAATAAAAATGCATGTTGGCGATTTTGGCATGTGCGGAAAAACATAAAACAAGCAAATAAAAAATCCTAGTATGCCCACCTAGCTAATCTAATTAACTAGTATATTACAAAATCGGAAACCAACTCCTTGGCCCCTTGCCTCTTCATGGCAACGTCTTTTGGAACACCGACTTCGGGAATCTCCGTCTTCATAATAATTAATTACAAAAGATACAAGTAAAATTCCTATTATACATTTGATCTAGAAAATGAAATTAAATTATTACAAACGGCGATACGAGATCGCAAATAAAATTACAACCGAATCGGTATTCCCTGACATTACGGGTAATACCAATTAAAATAATCTAGGCCATACTAGGTACAACTTGCATTAAAATTTAAATAAATGACATTCATTCATTCAACAATAACAACATAAATAAAATGCTGTAAAAAGTCATGCCAAAATCGCCCTTAATACTTATCATGCTCATTCTAGCTCGGTTTTATGGATTTTATCGATTTTTAACCATTAAAAATCAATAATCAACACTTAAATCGTATTTAAGCTCAAAATAATTATCTAAACTGATTTAGAACTCAAAATTAGTCCCCACTAACTTTGTTTGTATTTAATTAGTTCGAATTGATCGTATTTGCTAAATATAGAGGTTTAATTATAACATTTATGAAATAAACCCAAAATAAAATATAAAACTCATACAAATTTGAAACCAAAACTTTTTTATATTCTGAAACATTTCCAGAAACACTAAAAACCAGAAAAAATTTGCCCAAAAATTTTGAATAAATTTTATGAACAAATAACAAAGTATTCAACGGTTTTATCAAATAAAAACCATTAAATATAGTAAATTAGTTAACAAACTTATAAAATTTCACCAAGATGATAGAAATCAGATTATAAAATGTAAAAAAAATTTTCAAGACCATAAAATGACGTTTCAATTTTATGATCATAATAATCTCACTTTATTGACTTTTATCTCATAAAAATCAATAATCATGCAAAACTTAATTAAAAGTCACGAAATTTTACATACAGTATGTACAACATGCATGTGAGATTATATCAAAATTTCATGGCCAGAATCAACATGAAACTATTTTTAGTTAACTTTTAACACAAAACATGCATATTAACATGATTTAAAGGCCATAAATCAAAATAAATAGCAAATCAATCCCTAAAATCACCACATTTGACCACAACCATTTTGAGGTCAGTAGGTATTCATGCAAATCAAAAAACTTTGTGTAAAACAATTTTTCACACAAATTTTCAATTTTACCCAAGTTATCGTATAACTCGATTTTAATGCTTAAAATCGACATGCATGTAACAATTGAGCTCTGATACCACATGAAAGTCCTAAACCTCTAATTAGATTCATCTAATTAGTGCATTAAATTACATTAACTTAATGATTTAGGATCTAGTTGTCATGCATGCAAATATAAAAGCATAAAAGAAAAGATAAGACCAAAACATCCTTACATTGGGATTTTTCGGTTCAATATGGGCACAATAAGAACTCCTTCTTATTGTTCTTGAGCATGAATTAATGGATGATCCTCCATAAAACAACCTCCAAAGTAGAAGGTCTCCTTCTTGTTGCACCCAAGATTAAACCCAAATAATCTTACCTTATTATTAACTAGATAATAAGTAAGAAATAATACTACTAATATTATTATATTACTACACTAGTAATATGTAGAGAATATTATTTTGCATGTAAGTTTTTAGAGAGAAGTTGAGTAAGTAAGAGAAGTTAGAATAAAACACAAAAATTGAAGTGGTGAAAAATGAACAACTCTTGTTCTATTTGAAGGCCAAAATGGCCGGTCCACTTGAGCTATAATTGAGCTCAATTTTGTTTATTTAATTCACATGCAAGATGGCTTGAGTGTGACGCCCTCAAATTTGCGGAAAGAAAAACAAGTAATTTAAATAAATAAAAGATGAGAATACGTTTCTAATAGGTTCACTTTAGTGAAAATCGGTAATTTTAAAACCGGAACCTACTATTAAAATATTCATCATAACAAAGGTGTCATAAATAAAAAGGTTCATAACAAAAAGGAAAATAATATTATACATAAGAATTTCCAAAACGGGAGACATATCTCCCGTATAAATACGGAAATAAAAGAGTGTATAATAATATACAAATCTAAGAACCGAATATAGGTCCAAGGTAAATATGTAACAACCCGAAAAGTACCCGATTTTTTCTAGTAAAAATATTTACTAACACTTTTCAGTAGAACTTAAGTTTTAAAATAGAAATTTTCGTTCGGAGTCGTATTTTGAAATTCCGCGTTCGTATTTGGAATTTTTGAGGAATTTCATGAAAAGACCGTTTTTCATCATCTTTGACTTTTCTTGACTTTTAAGTCGTCTTTGACTTTCCTTGACTTTTTAAAAGTCGTCATTGACTTTTTCTTGACTTTTAAGTCGTTCTAAACTTTTCTTGACTTTTAAGTCATTTTTGAATTTTCTCAACTTTTAAGTCGACTTTGACTTCCGTTGACTTTTCCCGACTCGCCTTGCAAGTTTGAAGACCGAAATTTTATTAAAAAAATAATATTTTTGATTTATTTTTATTTAGATTTATTATGATTTATCATAATTTAATATAATTATTTTGAATTTATTTGGAATTTAAAGAATAACTTATACGGTTTTTAATCGAAAGTCATTTAACTATTCCCGACGCATCGTAAAGCGCGCAACAAAATCGAAACTCGACTTTGGCATGAGTCACACGCCATGTCATCGTTTTCCACTCACAACTAGATATTTTATTTGTTTTGATTAAACAAATCATAATATCTAGATATTTATTAACTTTATCGATCCGTTAACGAAAATTACGCAAATCGATAAATCAGACCCGATTGCTCATCAAGCCACACGGCTCCATCTCCTCTTTTTGTCCTTGATATTTTCTTTCTTTTCATTATAATAACATAATATCTTGATATTTGTTGTAATTAACTTTATCGTTAATTATATTTAATCGTTTACCGTAAAATAATTATTAAACGCGAGTCAATTACGGAACAACAATTTCAAAACTCGACATCCACTTTGGCCTATATGTACACGGCTCAACACACCACACTTGACTCACAAACAACTTTTCATTTTACAACCAATCAAATAAAGATCAAAATATCACTTTCTTTGATCGTTCTTCGTGTTCTTCGTCGTTCATCATTTGTTCTTCATCGTTCTTGAGCAAATCCTTCATAAAACCTTCATTTCTTAATTAAATCCTTCCTAATTTATATTTCTAGGATCTCCTCTTCGCTCCCCATCTTCACGTACGTTTTATTTTAAATTCCGACAAAATCGTTTTCAACACTTTAATTATGAGAAATCATATTTTAAGTTCTAATAAGGTTTTTCTTGTCTTTTCTTATAGGGGAAGATTTGGAAGACGAGTTTGGAGACTCGTATATTTTGGGTGAAGATTAGTAGAAGGGTTTCTTATTTTCTTAGTTCTTATTATCTTGGTGCTACTTGATTTTAGCTAAGCTAAGGTAACGATTCCGAGTTACTCGACGAATAAATGTTACATAGCTTTAGTTTTAGTTAATATTATTGTCACTTATGATTTTTAAGTAGTAATATGATAAGTAGTTATTTTTATTAAGTGGTATGAATAATTAGTATAATTAGTGTTCTTGCCATATTTTGATGATTAGTTCATAATCATGATTTTTGTATGCATGATGGTTGAATTGGATGTTTAAAATGGTTGTTGTTAATTAAAATCATGTTAGAATCAATTGGTGTTGGTGGTGGTGTTGGCCGTGGAAGTGGCCGGAATTAGTGGTGGTGGTGAACCGGACCAGACCGGCCGGTCCAGGCCGGTTCAGACCCGGTCTGGGCTGGTCCATGGTGGGTCCGGGGTTTGGTCTTTGGGTTGTGTCGATGTTGGATTGTTTAATTGTTGTTTGGCGGGTTTTAATTATGTTAAAGCATGCGGGAATTAATTAGAAACGGTTTTTAGTAAAACCGTTAAAAAAAGGCCAAAACAGCCATTTTAGCCAAAACAGGCCGTGGGGCCCATCCAGGCCCATGTGGGGTCCGGCCCAACTCAGCCCGTGGGTCCCACTTTGGGACTTGTGACGGTTTTTGAGTTATCGTCATTTTTATCGTGTTTTGTAATATTTAGCAGGTGGGAAATATTAATAAGTAAAATATTTAATTAAAAAGGTTTTTCATAAAATTATTATTTCTCACATGTTAGAAATTATAAGACGAGATCGTAGTTTAAATTTATATTCCTTTAAGTCAAACGGGTTTTTGGTATGATATATTAATTCACATGTTAGAAGTTAATAAAATAACATGTAATGAATATGTTGATTGTTATGTCTTAGTCTATGTGGTAAAGACTCTGTTTCTAGCCGGTTTGATCCAACGGGTTTGGTCAAACTAAGATCTAGTCAGCCCCGATTTGACTGATGACCCGTCGCGGGACTCGGGTCGGGGATTTGTCTTCAGGTAAGGTTGTATTTAATTAATGAATAAGCCTTAGTAGATATGAGGCGATATGATATTTGATTATTATTTATATGCAATTAGTCACATGATAGGATGCTTTTCCCGTGACTGTTTTATTATATGGTTGGTGTCGTGTTGACTAAGTACCCATAGAGAATTATGGATATATGGCGTCTTGACCATTCTAATTCTAAATGAGTATCTTGGACCATGACATTGATAGGCCTTACTATCTTTAACGAGCATATGGAGTTTACAGCTTGATAGCTTTTGTGTCACTGGCTTGGGCCTTTTGATACCAAGCCGGGGGCATGGCTGCCGATTTCATTTTAGGAATGGAGCCAGCTTAAGTACTAGCCATCTCTGCTTAGGGGGTCGCCTAGTAGAGTTTTTCATGTACGGTTATGTAATGAGACAGGGAATGGGTTAGCTGTTGTCGCTAGGTCTGATCAGTCTAGGACTAGGATGTTTTCCTACCTTGTGGTATAGACTCGAGTTACAGAAGTCGACTATTGACGGTGCTAAGAACTTATGCATGTTTCTAGAGTATTGGTCATTTCATGTTTGTATGATTTTATGAATCTTAGAAGGTGAGATGCAAGCCGGCTAAGGTTGATAGAGTTTGGATTACCGATTGTTAACTGATTCACATGATTACGTGTTGATTAGGGTTTGAGTGTATCATGGCCATGTTAACGGTAACCTCTGAGCTAGCATACCCGCTTCCCTACCTCGTGTTATAGTTTATTATCGGATTCACATGATAGCTTTCATATGCTAGGTTATATGTTAGTTAATTGTTTCATAACATGAAAAGCATATCATATATGTTAAGGTTTTGTATTTTCCATATACATTGCTTTTATGTTATTCATGTTTTATTAAACTCGACATTTCGTGGCTGGAGAACTCGGAGTTACTCCCCACTGACTGTGGCTTCCGTGTTTATATTTAATGCGGTTGGCAGGTTTGTGATGCATACTTGGGGTACATTGACGAGCTAGCGAGCGAAGTATTTACCTTGGACCTATATTCGGTTCTTAGGATTGTATATTATTATACACTGTTTTATTTCTGTATTTATACGGGAGATATGTCTCCCGTTTCAGATACTTTTTATTGTATAATATTATTTCCGTATTTGTTATGAACCTTTTTTATTTAAGACACCTTCTTATGATGAATATATTTAATAGTAGGTTCCGGTTTTAAAATGTACCGATTTTCACTAAAGTGAACCTATTAGAAACGTATTCTCATCTTTTATTTATTTAAATTATTTTTTTTCTTTCCGCAAATTTGAGGGTGTCACATAAGGAGTATGAGTATAAGTAAGGAAAAGTCAAAGACGGATTCCAAAGTCAAGAAAGTCAAACTCGACTCAAAAGTCAAGAAAAGTCAAACTCGACTTAAGACGGGATTTTCATGGAATTTCTCGGAAATTCCAAATACGAACTCGGAAATTCTAAATTCGACTCGAAACATAAAAAGCTAATTTAAAACTTAAATCTACTGAAAAGATTTCGTAAAATATTTCTACTAGAAAAATAGGGTACATTTCCGGGTGTTACAACGACAGACCACGGGCCAAGCCAGTACCATCTGGGACGGATTTGGTCTCGATCGGGAAGGATCTTAGGACCCTTAAAGCTTTTAAAATGTTAACATATGGGCCAGCCTCGAAAAAATATGCGGTTTAGTCGTTAGAACCACCTTAATTGGAGTCCGTATGAGTAAATGACGTCCGTTTTACTATTCCGCGTGGTTTCACCGGAAGATGGTGCTTGTACTCTTTCTGCCTCTTTCGTATAGTTTAGCCGAATTTGGGGTACTCGCTTCCTTGTGGTTTAGCCATAGGATCGAGTCTTGGACGCGAAACATTGATCGCATGTCTAATCGGAACACGTTTATTCTGAGAGTCTGTCCAGGTTTAGACTAGGATTATATTGAATTATCGTCGTCCTACCGGGAGGATTAGAGTCTTGAGTATACGAAATGTTTATCGTATACGGTCCAGGGAAACGTTGATCCCGTAGACTAGTTCGTCTTGTCTTGCAAAGTACAGATGCTAGTGCGTGTCATTTACCGTGAGAGTGTGTTTGCTTATTTTTGATTACATATTGGATTGTATACTTGGAATTGTTGGATGCTTGTTGTTGGTTTGTATGTCGAGTCCCTAACCTTCTCAAGCACATGGTCATTAATAGTGAGATGCAAGCCAAGGGGGATCCATGTGGCTGCCAATGGGAGTCTTCCCCGAGTCTTTATATTGCATAATGTTGATGAATGATGATTCCTATACTCGTATATTGTTATTATGGTAATGTTATTCTCATATCTAGCCTGATAAATATATGTTTCATGATGATATATGCTTATGTGCTTGCTTATGTGCTTGCTTATGTGCGTTTTGATGTGATATGGTTGGGAGAACCCCGAGTTACTCCCTCACTGCCTGCGGCATTCATGTTTCATGAATGAACAGGTTTTTGGTTGGTGTTACATGGGGTATAACGAGGAAGCTAGCGAGCGTTGTACTTACAACGATTCACCCTTAGCATTGTAATTTACATTAGTTTGTTATCTTAATGATGTTTTTTATTCAGGGATCAACGTCCCTTGCATTTATCTTAGTACCATTTGTATAAACGATTTTCAAACTAAGTTGGTTTTATAATATAGTGACATTTGCGGTTTTGCCTTTAATGTTTTAAAAAGCACGGGGTGTTACAATGAGTAATTCACAGCAAGGGCGAAATACATCAATAAGCGCTGACATAGGTTGTACTTAAACTTAAAAGGCTAAAAAAAAAAAACTGTGGCCAATCACTTTATAACATTTCATTTTACACAGCAGCTGAAACATTGTCCTCGTCACTCGTGATCTGCATATGTTTAAACAAATTGTTAGTGTAAGTATTTGATTTAAGCTACACATTATGAAAAATCTTCATAACATAGTATATTGCAAATGTAAAGTAATGTTAATTACGTTAAAATCATATTTAGAAAGATAACAGTACGTACAGAAAATTAAATAGAATCATGGAGACTGTTTTAACATATCACATACGGAGTGTAATATTCCCTTCGGTTCAGGTTATTTGTCGTTTTGGAAATGAGAAAAAAAATACATTATCTGTCATTTTACGGTTTTCTATATATTTCATTCTTTTTACATTTCCCAAAACAATAATTATTAGAGAAAATGAAGTTTTAAGCTATTTGATTGGTTTAAAAAAATTTGTTACTATTTTCAAAGGTCATTTTGTTCGATTTAATTATAAATGGGATTTTTTCTAATAATTTCCTAATTATTGTGAAATAATTTAACACGATAAATAAAGAAAAAACGTAGGGAATATATATGAACCATTAGATAGATAGACCCTAGGGACAGTGACTTCCTGATGACTACTAAAAACTATTGTCTTTCCGTTATGTTCATCTATTTACCTTATTCTAATCTTTTGTACATGATATTTTAATTAAAGATAAACATATAATTGAAACGAATTAATGGTCTATATATACTTATGAGGTTATTTTGACCAATTAATGTGTGATTTTTACGTAAGAAGTTGGGTTAGACCACCTTAATAATTCGTGCAACGTACCTGAGTGGGAGGGAGACCAGCGAACCAGAAAATGGTTGGCTTCAAGTTGTCGAGTGAGTAAGAGGCAGCCATTTCCACAATCAATTAAATATTTCACATTATTTGAAAATTATATTAACGCTAGTTTCGAATTGCTTGGTACTATGAGCCTAACACTTAGACATATTTATATAGGCTACAGTCCTATTCTTATATAGCAAGTGATTAGCATTAGAAATCCATGTATTATTGATTCATGAAAATTTTGCAATTTGCTAATTTGTTATTTATTTTGCTAATTTGCTATCCATTTTACTAATTTGCTAATTTTCTACCAATTTTGCTAATTTGCATATATAGGCTAATTTGCTACCCATTTTGGAATTTATAGGTTGTTATGTCTTCCACAAAAAATGTCGTTGAACATAGATTCCTATTTAAGATGGTACTTTCGACGGAAATATCCGTCTTGCATAATTAAATATTTATGTATCAAATAGATGGGTAACAAGAAGGAAAAATAGAATGCCTACGAATTACAGTCGTCCTTTTTGTGGGCATGTATAAACAATTTTAAGTTAGAGAACCGGTATGTAAATACATAATAAACTATTTTAAGTTAGAAAACATGTATGTAAATACATAAAAGGATGAGTGGCAAAATGTCCTTTTTCGTGGGCATCTATTTACTAAAAAAGGAAAATTATTTATTCAACAAGTAAAAATGTTTTATTTATATAATAACTCAATTAATTACTTAGGCTACATGTTTACATAGTAATAGATACACATAAGTACCTAACATCGGCCACCATGACGCAAGTTTGTCCATACATACTCAATTCCATCTACTGCGACGAACTATTAGCCTAAGAATTCAATCATACTTTCTGAAAAACATTATAAGTAAACGTCAATAGGTACCAAAGCCTTGAGTGGAAATTAATACATTAGTCGGGTTCTCGCTCTACGCACAGAGTTTCGAACAACTGTCATTTCTTCGTTAGTTATTGGAATTCGACGTGTGACCTATCATTGGAAAGCTAAGAGAAAGAGATTTATTTTGCCATATGAATCACCTTTATAATTTTTTTAAAACCTAATATATTTTCTAAATTTAATTCGACACTTGTGTAAGCAACCAATTTTTCTTCTCATTTAACATTTGTTTTGTTTTTCGAACTAATTTCTTTGACTTTCCGTCTTCTTTCTTTCATGATATCCATGGCAAATATCAATTCTTCAAATTTCAAGTCCATTTCTCGTTGCAAGGGATCCAATGAATCCGAATCTACACAATAGCACAGAAAAGAGGGATTAACCTTTTAACATATAACGGCATCTAATCATATAATTAAGCACAAAACCGTCATAAAAGTGACTAACATGAGGCATAAACATGTATATAATTATGACTCATAAAAAACAATTCAAGGGAATTCCGACAAGTTAATGGGAAAATCCACACCGCCTATTATCAAAGACACATTGCTGTACACCTTCCCACAAGTTAAATACTCACCTAACCAAATAAATATCTCACCACAAATAGGTTCACCCTTCCCCAATCCAAGGGTCGGGCTCTTTGGCCACAAAGGAATGTGAGGCACCCAAGTCAAATAATACAAATATAGTATGACTATTAAGAAGAAATGTACCTATGATAAGTTGAGCATCCTCCAACGATTCATCCTTGTTCATCATAAAAACCTTTCCGCTTTGCTTTGGCCAAACTTGGATCGTGCTAGCGAAAGCACTTGCCTCCACCCTTCTTACACCCACTTTGACTTGGACGATTGAAAGAATTAAAACGGTTATAACTCCCTTGATTGAACGACGTCCCTTGTGGGTCCTAGCCCCACCTTGGTGATTGCCTCCACCACCATGGCTTCCTCCACGGTAAGAGCTAGGTTTATTTTATGAAGGTGATCACATGGTGAAAGTCCTAGACCTCTAATTAGACTCCTCTAATTAGTTCATTAAATTACATTAACTTAATGATTTAGGATCTAGTTATCATGCATGCAAATATAAAAGCATAAAAGAAAAGATAAGACGAAAACATCCTTACATTGGGAATTTTCGGTTCAATATGGGCACAATAAGAACTCCTTCTATTTGTTCTTGAGCATGAAATTGATAGATGGTCCTCCATAAAACAACCTCCAAAGTAGAAGGTCTTCTTCTAGTTGCACCCAAGATTAAACCCAAATAATCTTACCTTATTATTAACTAGATAATAAGTAAGACAAAATACTACTAATATTATTGTATTACTACACTAGTAATATGTAGAGAATATTAGTGTATAAGAGAGTTTAGAGAGAAGTTGAGTTTAGAAAGAGAACTGAAAATAAGCAAAAATGAAGAAGTCAAAAATGAACAACTATTGTTCATTATATGGCACCTATGGCCGGACCACCCAAGTCCAAATGGCCTCTTATTTTGTTTAATTTATTCTCATGGAAAATATGTAGAGTGTTAGTATGGTAGTGATGATTATAGTTGTCATGTAATGTCACAATCACTAAGTGAATTGTGGACATAAAATAGAACAATAATCATGCCTTTTGCACATGCACAAACCGGAGCACATATGTCCATTATGGACCATTTTGATTTTTTATATTTGTCCCACAAATACTTATTAATCATATGCTTAATTATCTTGTATAATTAAGTGTTAATTTGATCATATAATTGTTATATGATCAAATTAATAATCAATATACACTCAACTTTTAAGTGATATTTAACCATTATATCAATATATAATGGGTCCCACAATGTCTAGTTAATTTATTTTACAACTCTTTGTAAATATAATTAACTAATTATCTCTACCTCAAAATATATGCACAACCTCAACTAATTTAATGAATTAACGATTAATCATTAAATTAAATCTTATTTAATCGTATTAAAATAAGACGTAAAATTTATTCAGTCAGTTATCGTATAATTGACTAATAAACTTAAGTAGAATGAGTTCCTAACTCAATTTCCAATAAATAACTCTCGTAACTAAAAGTACATATCAAATATATGTAATGCCCTAATTAAACTGTATCGTATACAAATAATTAGTATTCTATTTGGGTCTCATCCTATAGGTGTGACCTAAAGGGATAAGTTGATCACCGCCGTCATACGACAATAACGTTAAACTCTAATCAGCCGAGCGTTACCGATTTACGTTAATCAACTGACGTGGAGTATCAAAATATACTAATCATGCCACGTATATTTCAAATGTGATTTATTATATAAATGCACTATTGTGGAGGACACTTACTCCAACAATCTCCCACTTGTCCGATACAAGTTGTGCATGTAGCAACAATATTGCGGAGGACTCCTCCTCCCACAATATCTCTCACTTGTCTCGACAAGTTATGTGCTACCGATTCTCTTGTCTCTTTTGCGTCACATCCTCCCACTCATCGCAAGGTGTCTTACAGGTCGTACTTGCAATTGAAATTATAAATAAAGTGGTTTTCTTGATCTGGGAGAGTAACTGTCTGACCGGAAAATCTACCAGAAATCTCTTCCAAGCGTGGCCACGCATTTCCAGTTACTACTCCTCGAGTGGGCCGAAGATGTTAATACCCAACGTGGGTGGACAATTCCTGTTGAACCATCTTACACTGTATGATTCAGATCACCATGACCCAGAAGATGTCCATCGGCCTCCTTTCACGGCACAACCTAGGACAAAAACCAAAGTCAATCGGAAACTACACCGACTCAGGTAAATGATCGCCACTCTAAAGAATCAACTCATACTAGTAAAATAGAAATCCCCGCCACAACCAGGCTTCAACAATTTTGATAAGGGACTCTATTATGGTCACTGCCCGACAGAGTGTCTCCACAGTCTCTCTATGTAAACGACCAGTCATCTCCATGAACCCATGGTGCTGAACCAACCATCGATCGACTTACAATCTAGTCACTTCGAGACGTCACCTCAAATGAGTGACTAGGGACAAAACACTAAGTTCATCCTGTTCACTTGAATTGGGTTCAACTTTCTTTCAACCAATTCGGATAAACAAAGTATTAAAATTTAGTCAAACTAAATAAAGGAGTTTTTAATGAAACTCTAACAATGAATGCGATTATCAAATATTTGGAAAAAATTGATACGCTATCAATAATTTCATATCTTATAATCTTTAGCAATTCAGGTACATATTTCAATCCCCATTGAAATGACATGACTATCATGTTCAGCCTGCAAAAAGCATGGTTAATGGATTAGCAATACTTGCATCTTTCCTATCGTTCTGATT
>JAIUZE010015489.1:0-20713 GCA_022085475.1 Heliosperma pusillum
TTTATAGATTTCTGATGTTTGTAATTGGTAAAATAAAATAAAATGAACTTACTTGGAGGATTGCCACATAGGATTTCAAGTTATAAGATATTGCCATGTAAACTCTTTAGGTGTCGTTTGGTTACCCCAGTAAAAATGGGTGAATTGCAAAATCCCATGATTTGGAAAAATGAATATTGTTTGGTTATCCAAAATCCCATGATTTTGTTTTTCCCAGGAGTTGTAAACTCTCCATTAGGGAGGAGTTTAATTACCTAGCCCCTCCTAGGTAGTAGTAAACTCCCACATGAATTTTATTCCTATATGCTAACCAAACACTTTTTAAGCAAATCCCATAAATTGTTCAACTCATGGGATTTTTAAATTCATGGGAATTTAACTCCCCCATGTCAACCAAACGACACCTTAGTCATGCCCTTTAATATTATTTATAGATATGAAGAGTTATGGAATGACACAAACTTATCTCGAAAACGGAGAAAACAGGCTGGGGAAAGGGCGCAGCACCTGCTGCGTTATTTCCCCAGAGGTTTCCTTCTGCGGAAGAAAGATTCCCAGGTTACTTTTATGTAATTGTGGTAAATCTATACTTCCCTTTTAAAAAGATACGAGATATATTTATCAAAAAGATAGAATTTAAAATATTAATAAAATATACAGAATATTCTAAAACGTTCCGACTCGGAGTTTTAAAACGGTTTCTAGAAAATGAAGCGGTTTTCGACCCGGACTCCAAATAAATTCTAATGACTGTCAAAACGACCGTACGGTGCGTAGATGATGACCAAGGGGTAGACACAAGTGTTTGAGCTATCATTTGACGATAAACTTATGAACTGTTATAAATCGTTCCGCGTACCAAACATGCGGCTCAATCATCACTGGGTGGTTGGCGGAAGGTGTAGAAACGAGGTATCTACAGATTGTGGATAAGATTAGATTGATGCTATCTGACTTTTTTTTATCTTTGTTGGGTATATCCAGATTACGGATAAGATTGTATAAGATTGGATTAATGATATCTCTGTTGTTCGATCTTGATCGTTGAATAAGATTGCGGATAAGATTGGATAAGATTGCTGATAAGATTGGATTGATGATATCTGACTTGTATGATCTTTGTGGGTCTATACAAACTACAAATAATATTTTTAGATAATATTGGATAAGATTAGTTTGATAATTTCTATTTTTTTCCCTAAAAATACCAAATAATATTGACATATATCAACACACCTATCCTTTTATTGCTTGTTTTATTTCCTATACTATCTAAAAAAAATGTATTAAGGGCAAGATAAGGACCTAAACTATCCAAAATTGGCCAGTTAAGGACCCAAAGTCTTAAATTTTTCCGTTGAGGACTTCATTTAACTTCCGTCAACTTTACTGTCAAATTAAAAGGACATAATTACCAAATATTAGAATTAAAAAAATTATATTTTATGTCCCCTATTACACTAAAGCATTTCAAGTTATTCTTTAAATCATCTTGTTGTATACCAAGTAAAACTAGATTTACAGAGAAGATCTTAAGGACAAATCAAGGACTTTATTTGTCATGTTTCTTTCAATTTGCTTCTTCTCGTCCAATAAAGCTGATTTGAGGCAAGCAATAAAATTTTATTTCGAAGACACTTCCTTAAGTTAAAACCCTTCAAAGCAAATAAGTGAATTGATGCACTCAAATGAATACATGAATCACACACTTTCAAATATCACTTTTTTCCCGACTTGACATGGAATGGTACTTACTTCATTAATAATATTGATCGTGTAATTGAGCAAAAATGAAGTTCTTAAAAAAATATCAGCGACTTTCGAAAATACACACGTTTGAAGGAAATGTATTTCGACCGCTTTCTCAATTTCCAACTGACTTCAGTCGTCATAAACTCGGGACTGAGTTCGGTCGGGAACATTATATTTTCCGACCAATTTTACCCGATGAAGTACTGACGGTCGAAAATAGGACAAATCATGACCGATAGGTAATGACGGTCGGTAAACACCTAATTTCTTGCAGAGGATACCCGAGTTTTGTCATCTTATTAAGAGTGCTGATTCAGGTGAAATGCTAGGGGCAAGTGAATAATCAGAATTTAATATGCAAATGAGAAGCCATAAAAACATAGATGGGATCTTCAATCAAGTAGTCATGGTTTTAACGGCAAAGTAAACGGAAGTTAATGATAGGTCCTTGATCGTGCTTGTCGCGAGCCCGATACAAAGATAAATTACCCAGAATAGGCTAATAACAAATTAATGTAGTTAGGAAAGTAGGGGTCGATCCTCAGGGAGATGGTGTTTCCTATAAAATGTGAGATGTCTCGCAATTGGGTTTTATCTAACGAGTTTCTGGGTTTTGGGATTTTTATATCTAAACTAATATAAAGCATAAATGAAAACAAAATAAAAACAAATGAAAACAATAAAGCAAGTGATGAAAAGCATCTAGGGAAGTAGGTTCACACATGTAGATTGACATATTGATGAAATTGGATTTGGAACATGCAAATAATTCATTATGAGTTCGTAAGAATGATGTGTTCATTACGATCATAGATCAGATGGTCTAGCAGGCTTTTAGGCGATTTACTAGGTCTTAATCTACCATGTCATGCATTGTCTATTCAATTCACGCATCTCTACCTTGGAAAAGAATTCCATTTTAGTCGATGATTTTCGGCCAGAAGTCATTAACTATCGTTACAATCCAAACATTCATAGACACAACGTTTTAAAGGCACAATTTCTTTATCCAATTATCATCTTTTAATCAATCTAACATGGCTACCCTACACCCTAGAAAGGTGACTACTTACTCATGATAATGTTTAAATCTAAGATGATATCAACAATGAAAACTAGGATAGACATGTTTGTTTTATTTTGACTCTTTATATGGCGATAATAACGACACTAATTGACAATCTAGGAAATGAAATGACGATTATAACAACATGAAAATGAATCTAAGATAATATGTAAAGAGAATAACAATCAAATGGAAAACAATAAAGGACAATAACCAAAGGATAGAATAGAAGTACCTAGGTGACGATCAACAACGAAAGCGATAACAATAATAGAAATCTCTTGCATAGAATAATCGTTCCTTGAATTACAACACTTGTACCCAAAAAAGTAGACTACAAAGATTGAAATTCTTATTGATCTAAGCTAATGTTTTGATATGAAATGGACAGAAATAAACTAAGAACTAAAGACGAAAGAAGAAAATGATCTAAACTAGAAAGACTAAACTAAAGAGAAAATGTAAGAAGAGAAGAGATGTTGTGTGTGAGATTGATGATGAGAAGAGGGGCTGGAGCTCTCTTTATATAGCATTAGGGTTTCGTGGGGAAGGGGTCGAACATTGAACATATAGGACAAAAATAGGAAGTTGAAGCATTTTGCTCGAAGCAGCAAACATCCCCGATCGGGTACACACTTACCCGATCGGGTAAGTGGTCATCTAGAAGCTTTGCCTAACGTTTCATCTCCCTTTGCTTTGACTCGACTTTCATCATCCCCCTTGACCTCTTCAATCGGGTTTGTTGATAGGGTTTGATGCAAAGCGATGAATTCTTCCGCCTAATTGATTGATCTTCCGACAACTGCGACATCGTCTTTACTTCTCCTTTCTTTTGAATTAGTGAACCTTCTTGAAATGCCTTTCACTTGGTCAAGCTTGCTTCTTCAAATCGTCGGGTTCTAGGCAAATGCTCGGGAATATAAAAAAAGGGCGTAGAAACGTCACTTTCCCTACAAAATAGGTTAGAACATAGGAATTCGCCTAGAAGACGATATTAGCTCATAAAATGGCTTAACAAAGCACAAATGACATACAAAACCGAGCTAAACTGGGGGTTAAAGTCATACAAATAATCACTTATCAAAACTCCCCCAACCTAAACCTTTGCTTGTCCTCAAGCAAACATAACAAACAATACCAGGACAAGGTTGCAAGCATTGGCTACTATACCATCAAGAAACAAATCTCAACGTAAAACTTTGAAAACATAATGAATCATAACCCAAAAACAACGTGGGCAAGAATGATACATAAACATGGCTGAGATTTACATAACGGCGTAGCACAAAGAATTTCACTACAGAATTTCGGCTCTTGCATGATATTTTGACAAATGAACTCTCACGGCACACTCGAACACTCATTGCATGTAAAAGGTGATTTCTTTATGTGTAAATGTTTTTGAGACACTCACCTATCTACGACTTATGAAAATGTGTCCGCAGTCTAATATGGTAAACAATTCAAAACACAAGTCAAAGATCATAATGCACATAGAAAAGAAGCCGTAAAATATGAAGAAGGCTTTGGGAAATGGATGAAAGGTGGACAAACAGTTATGGTTATGTGAAGTTTAGAACGAGCTAGCAACTAACCAATGATGAATGGATACTCAATCCAAACTTTCGATCAATTTCCCAGAAGACGGATAACGAAGCCAAAAGAAACAAATTGGCTTATTACACACGAAACACAAGGGTAAACTCCTTCTATTGATTTGACATTTTGAGGAGATACTCAGAACTTCTTCCTTTATTTATTTTTCTTTCTTTTCATTTTCAATTTTTTTTCTTTTTTTTTTCTTTTTCTATTTCATTTCTCTTTTTTTTTTTTTTCTGAACATAACATTGCTTCTTGAACATTTTCGTTCCCCCAAATTCACTTTGACATCAAGGAACAAAATCTTCTCAAAAGAGCACCCATACACCATAGTCTAGCTACTAGCTCAAAAGGGTAGGCAGTTTTTATATGTAGCTATTATTTTGTGAAGCATTTGTATAAAGGGGCTTATTTTGAGGTGTAATTCAAAGTGAAAAAGGCTTCAAATCTTAGTGAATCATGAATGCAATGCTTATAGAAATGAAATGAGAAGCATACTTATGCGTTTTGACATGACACACATCACAAGGAGAACTACACACACCTAGATGAGACTGGGTATAGATGTACCAGCCTAAGGAAGTTCTACCATACAATATATGTAACTTGCCAAATGTCAAGATCAAGCGTACTCATCTATAGATTCATTCCATGCCTACTGTGTACAAGACATCCCCATGTATGCACAATTCAATGAATATTGAATCATTATCTTTTGAAAGCTCTAAGTTTGGGAAATGTAACATGATAGCATAGTAAACAAGCAAGCAAAGCATGAAAAGCATTCAATTATGTTCAGAAATTTTTACATTTTCTCAAAAATCTTCTCTTTCTTTTATTCTAATTTTGAAAAATGATCAACTAAAATGCAAAATGGGAAAATGCAATCCCTCCCCTAAGCTAAACATCACATTGTCCTCAATGTGAGCACAAAGACAAAATATGCAATGAGATGCTTAATGGGGAAAAGGAAAAATGAAAGAAGAGTGAAGCTTACTAGTCAGCGCGGACTCCCCCAAGCTAGTCTTTTGGACTTGACAAGGAAGGTCTTCATAGATTCTTCAAAAACTCTTTCATCTGCAATAGAAATCCTAACAATGAAAGAAGGGAATACAAAAAATAAAAATGCAAAAAGAAAAGGAACACGGGTTGCCTCCCGAGAAGCGCAATTTAAAAGTCTTGTTAGACTCCATTTCTTTCTTTGAACATCCTTTATCCTTAAGCTCACTATCATCCAAGCTCATCTTCATAGCGTTCTTTACATTCTCCATCCATGCCAAGCTTTTCCGGGAATAGCTTCTTCTAGCACTTTTAGCAGTAGTGCTTTTAGTATGCTTACCTGCAAGAGAATCAACACTAACATGTGTCTCCAACGGATCCGTCAGTAAGGATCGAGGCATAGAGGAAACAATAGAAGAGTCATCAACATCAAGCACATAACATGAGTCTTCTAGCACAGGACTCCTAACAGTGGAATTTTTACTAAAGTTCACCTTGTCATCTCCTATCTCTAATGTCAACTTCCCATTCTTGACATCGAAAACTGCACCAGTGGTGTGCAAAAAGGGTCTTCCCAAAATGATTGGGGTTTGAGAGTCCTCGGCCATGTCAAGTACTAGAAAATCAACGGGAATGAAAAACTTACCAACTTTGACGGGCACATCTTCTAAAACACCCATAGGTTGTTTTAGAGAACGGCCCGCCATTTGCAAAGTAATATTAGTGCATTTCAAAGCACCCATGTTAATTTTTTCAAACATAGAAATGGGCATGACACTTACACTAGCACCTAGGTCGCAAAGGGCCTTATCAATGGTATATGTGCCTATAGTGCAAGGGATGGAATAACTACCAGCGTCCTTAAGTTTTTGTGGAGACTTATTTTGCAAGAGTGCACTACACTCTTCAGTGAAAGCTACGGTCTTCATCTCATTGAAGGATCCCTTCTTTTTGAGGACTTCCTTCATAACTTGGAATAAGAAGGAACTTGGGAAAGCAATTCAATGAAAGGGACTGTTACCTTTAAGTTCTTGACGACGTCAAGGAACTTACCATACTTTGCCTCCTTCTTGTGCTTGGCTAATCTTTGGGGAAATGGGACTTTGATCTCAATAGGAATCTCGGGCTCTTTCCCCTTTGACATGGGCACCTTAGCTTCAACATCAACAACCACGGGCTCATCATTATGCTTACCACTTCTCGAGGAAATGGCATTTACAGTTTCGTGAGGTTGGTAACATTGTGAAGGCAGCTGCCGTTGCTTTTAGTGGGTATTAGAAGAGGCATATTGGGAAATTTTAGCTTCCAACAATTTAATGGCGGCATCCTTAGCTTGATCGCTCTCTTGGAATTGAGCTATCATGGTGTCTTGCCTTTCAGCCAATTGAAGCATCATGGCTTCAAGTTTACTTACACCATTGTCACTTTGTTGAGATGTAAAGGATTGAAATTGTTCTAGCTTTTGTGTGAGAAGGGCTACTTGAGCTTGTAAAAATGTCAAAGTGGGTTCCTCTTGCTTAGATTTCGATGGTATGGAGCGGGAATTTCTATATTGAGAATCGTGAATTGCCATGGATTCAATAATAGTGTGAGCAATTTCAACATTGATTTGATCAAATCTTCCATTGTTAGCAGAATCCAGGATACGACGGGACTCTATATAACACCCATTATAGAATGTGATGGCAAGGAGCCATGTATCTATCCCATGATGAGGACACTCTCTTTGCAAGTCCTTGTACCTCTCCCAAGCTTCATACAGGCTCTCATCATCCCCTTGTCGGAAACCAGTGATTTGACTTCTCAACAAAGCGGTCTTTTCGGGAGGAAAGTACTTTTGGTAGAAGGCAAGAGCTAAACTCTCCCAATCGGTTATACCTAATGTAACCTTATCAAGGCTATGTATCCACAACTTTGCCTTACCCCTCAATGAAAACGAGAAGAGCATCTCTCTAATTTGCCCTTGGGTGACTCCAGTTTGTCTAATAGTGGAGCAATAGTCACAGAAGTTTTGGATGTGAAGGTTGGGATCTTCTGTGGCATTGCCACTAAATTGGCTTCTTTCTATAAGGTTAATGAAGGCAGGTTTGATTTCAAAGTTTTCGGCTGTGATTTTGGGTGTAGCAATACCCCTTGGAAGTGTTTCTGCAGTGGGTTTGGAATGGTCTGAAAGTCGAACCATTTTTGGGAAGATGAAGATGGAGTGTTGTTTGGAAGTTGATTGGTCTTTGTGAATAGAGATGAGAATGGATCTTCTTCTCCTTCGAGATTAGATAAAATATCCGAGTATTTCTCACGAATATGGTCTAAACTTAAAGTATCAGAAGCTTTTGAAATTTCGTTGAATAGCTTTCGTCTCCTATGCAGATTTCTTTCTAGGTCGGGGTCTAAAGAGATAGGGGTCCCTAGTCTAGAAGATCTGGGCATAAGATTGAAAAGCTAAGACGAAAAATCAAGAGAGGTCTAAAGGAATTTGGGTTCCTAAAGACTAGATAAAACTAATTGCGATAGAAATCACAAGAAAAAGGAAAACTAAACCGTGCTCCTCGGCAACGGCGCCAAAATTTGATCGTGCTTGTCGCGAGCCCGATACAAAGATAAATTACCCATACTAGGCTAATAACAAATTAATGTAATTAGGGAAGTAGGGGTCGATCCTCAGGGAGATGGTGTTTCCTATAGAATGTGAGATGTCTCGCAATTGGGTTTTATCTAACGAGTTTCTGGGTTTTGGGATTTTTATATCTAAACTAATATAAAGCATAAATGAAAACAAAATAAAAACAAATGAAAACAATAAAGCAAGTGATGAAAAGCATCTAGGGAAGTAGGTTCACACATGTAGATTGACATATTGATGAAATTGGATTTGGAACATGCAAATAATTCATTATGAGTTCGTAAGAATGATGTGTTCATTACAATCATAGATCAGATGGTATAGCAGGCTTTTAGGCGATTTACTAGGTCTTAATCTACCATGTCATGCTTTGTCTATTCAATTCACGCATCTCTACCTTGGAAAAGAATTCCATTTTAGTCGATGATTTTTGGCCAGAAGTCATTAACTATCGTTACAATCCAAACATGCATAGACACAACGATTTAAAGGCACAATTTCTTTATCCAATTATCATCTTTTAATCAATCTAACATGGCTACCCTACACCCTAGAAAGGTGACTACTTACTCATGATAATTTTTAAATCTAAGATGATATCAACAATGAAAACTAGGATAGACATGTTTGTTTTATTTTGACTCTTTATATGGCGATAATAACGACGCTAATTGACAATCTAGGAAATGAAATGACGATTATAACAACATGAAAATGAATCTAAGATAATATGTAAAGAGAATAACAATCAAATGGAAAACAATAAAGGACAATAACCAAAGGATAGAATAGAAGTACCTAGGTGACGATCAACAACGAAAGCGATAACAATAATAGAAATCCCTTGCATAGAATAATCGTTCCTTGAATTACAACACTTGTACCCAACAAAGTAGACTACAAAGATTGAAATTCTTATTGATCTAAGCTAATGTTTTGATATGAAATGGACAGAAATAAACTAAGAACTAAAGACAAAAGAAGAAAATGATCTAAACTAGAAAGACTAAACTAAAGAGAAAATGTAAGAAAAGAAGAGATATTGTGTGTGAGATTGATGATGAGAAGAGGGGTTGGAGCTCTCTTTATATAGCATTAGGGTTTTGTGAGGAAGGGGTCGAGCATTGAACATATAGGACAAAAATAGGAAGTTGAAGCATTTTGCTCGAAGCAGCAAACATCCCCGATCGGGTACCCACTTACCCGATCGGGTAAGTGGTCATCTAGAAGCTTTGCCTAACGTTTCATCTCCCTTTGCTTTGACTCAACTTCCATCATCCCCCTTGACCTCTTCAATCGGGTTTGTTGATAGGGTTTGATGCAAAGCGATGAATTCTTCCGCCTAATTGATTGATCTTCCGACAACTGCGACATCGTCTTTACTTCTCCTTTCTTTTGAATTAGTGAACCTTCTTGAAATGCCTTTCACTTGGTCAAGCTTGCTTCTTCAAATCGTCGGGTTCTAGGTAAATGCTCGGGAATATAGAAAAAGGGCGTAGAAACGTCACTTTCCCTACAAAACAGGTTAGAACATAGGAATTCTCCTAGAAGACGATATTAGCTCATGAAATGGCTTAACAAAGCACAAATGACATACAAAACCGAGCTAAATTGGGAGTTAAAACCATACAAATATTCACTTATCAGTCCTTAACTGTATTGTTTCAAAGTTTAGGTCCTTTCCTGGAAAATAATGTAAAGGTTAGGTCCTTTTCTTAGGCTTAACTCATCTAATTTTATTTAATTTTTGTCATAAATAATTTGGAAATTCAAATGTTAGAAATTTTAAGGAAAATGAGAGAATATAGTTTTAAGGGTTCCTCCACAAAATAATCCAACTCAGAGTTATAATCCTTTCCCACAATGGGATCAAACATATTCAAATTATTTGGAGAATTTTCCACAACATTCATCACAAACGTCGTCAAATCACACAAGCTCATTCAACTGTAATATATCTCAAAATTTTATGTGTGATGAGGATGATATCATTGAAGAGAGGAAAGAGGTTGTAGTTGTTGAAGGGGTAACTCAAAATCTAAAAAGCTACCATCAAGATGGTCAATTGAAGAAGATGAAGCTCTAATTTCAACTTTTATGAGACATTCAACTGATAATGTGATTGTCACCAATCAAAAGAAAGATACACTATGGGTCAAAGTCAAGTTGCTGTTAGAATTGGCACATGAAGCGAATCCAACTTAAATTAAACCTCGAAACCCAGTAATGTTGGGTGGTGGCTTTCGTAGAATATTAGTCGCCGTTATAAAAATGGGTTGGTTTATAAAGAAGGTCAAAGGAAAAAGTATAGTGGAATGAATGAGAAAGACGTAATTCAAGAAGCTCACAAAATTCATAATGATAGCCATGGTAAGTTTCAATTTGAACGTGCATGGGTTTTGTTACAAAAATATCAAAAATGGTAAGAAGTTGTCAGAGGTTATGTTAACGACAATAATGGGATCAGTGCAAGCAATAAATCTCAAAAAAATATGTCTAAGAAAACTATGTCTTTTGATGTTGAATAATATCCTGATCGAGATACTCTTACATTTGGTAGTGACCCTGACTCGAATGGTAGTGGTAAGACAATGTAAATTATCACTACTTCATGACTTGCAAAACAACTAGATTGTTGTCTTTTTGTTTAAAAAGAGTGTTGTATTTTTATTTTCAGAGTGTTGTATTTTTGCTTTCAGAGTGTTGTCATATCTTGTCGTTTTCAGAGTGTTGTCTTGTCTTGTTGTTTTCAGAGTGTTGTCAATTCGTTTTCAAACTGTTGTATTTCATAGTTTGTTTAATTATTAAAGTTGTCTGACATCTCATTTGTATGTAATGTCATGTCATATTAATGTTTTTGTATTTATGCTCCATGGTATAGTCTTTTAATGTACCCTTATAGTGATACATGTCTATCTATATATAAATATACTTATTCTTTGTATTATTCATCACACTCATCTTCCATCATTTTCACCTCAAATGGATTTTTATTTAAGTTCTCATCATCTTCATCTTCATCTTCTAATGATGACGATAATGACAATGAAATAATAGAAGAAGTTATTATCACAGTTATATCTCAAGTACCTCAAATTATCAATAATTGAAGACGTCCTCATCAAAGAAGGTACATTGAGAGGAATCGTGAAGATGGTCACAAGAACCTCTACAACGATTACTTCTCTCCTAATCCTATCTATCATTCAAACTTGTTTTGTCGTAGATTTCGAATGCACCGACATGTATTCCTTCATCTAGTGCAAGTATCAGAAGCCTATGATACATTTTTTTGATCCAGGCCCTCATGGAAGTGGTAGAGTGCCAATATAATCATTGCAAAAGTGCACTGCAGACTTACGCATTTTAGCGTATGGAGAAGGAGCAAATAGATAGGATAAGTATTGCAGGCTTAGTGAAACAACAACAACTCATGCATTAGTGTAGATACCTCAATTTTACACCTTCCGCCAAGCACCCAGTAATGATTAGCTGCATGTTTGGTACGCAAAATGATTTATGACAGTTCATAAGTTTATCGTCAAGTGATAGCTCAAACACTTGTGTCTACCCCTTGGTCGTCATCTACGCACCGGTACGGTGGTTTTGACAGTCATTAGAGTTCATTTGGAATACGGGTCAAAAACCGCTTCATTTTTATTAAATCTTCAAATTCTATCCTTTTTATAAAATATATCTCGTATATTTTAAAAGGGAAGAATAGATCTACCACAATTCTGCTTCCGCGGAAGGAAACCTCTGGGGAAGAGGAGCAGCACCTGTTGCGCCTCTTCCCCAACTGTTTTCTCTGTTTTCAGAATATTATCGAGATAAGTTTGTGTTGTTCCCAAACTCTTCATATTTTCTAATATAAAAGGAGAGCTTCGTTCTCACTTTTAAGATACGCGAGTGTTCCGCCCCTTCTCTTCTCTCTTTGCATTCTAGACCTTGCTCTAAGCTATCGACATCTATATGCTTGATCAATCGACCACGTTAGCTCAGATCCTTCTGAGTACCCGTCACGTTTTGCATTGACCGACCAATTTGACCAACTACACAAATAATCAACTTAATCAATCAAACTTAGTCCTTTAACAAGGGCACTTTCTGCATACATTCGAGTCGAGCTGTCGCTAAAACGTAACTTTAGTTCATATCTCGTTTCGTCAACATGTAAGTCTGAGGGTGTTAAATCCCGTGTTTGTAATATTCATTTATTCATTTAATGTAAGATGTATGTCATAAATAATTTCAAAAACAATTTTAACCTAAAACCTTTGCATAAAACCTTTTTAGTAGTCATCAGACGTCGAGAAGAAACACAGAAGCATATGCGCCTCTTCGAAGAGTCGCATCATCTGCTGCGCCTCTTCCAAAGGTTGTCTGCTTCTACTCTTCCTCTTCTTCTTCCTCTAGTTTCTACGTCTTTTGTTTTCCTTTTCTTATTTTATTTTTATTCGGACATAAATCATATTTATCTTTCATAAATTGTCTTGTTCTTGACTTAGATCCTTAATAGTCAATATCAGCGGGTTTTAGTCTCTCTAAATCAAGATAGGATTTTAGAGATTACGATTTATTCATATCAAATCTCTGGAGTTGTTGTTGGTACAATTAGTCTTGTAATTTAATTAATTAAACTACTTTCACTCGAGTTTTAGATCGATGATTAATCTTAAATACCAACGAACATTAACTGAATGCGATTCTGGCTTCACAGCCAGAACCCAACTCAAGAACAGACGCAACAAGAGGACGCACCTGCTGATGCGCCTGTTCTGGGTTGGTTTCTGTCTCTGAACTTCCATTGTTGTTTCAACGTAGCCTTTGTTATATATTTAATCGACTATTAACTCTAATATCACTGCTAATCCGTCACATTGTTTTCTTTTCCTTTTCTTAAAATCTCGTTCTGAGTATGTTTCTGACGTAGATCATGTAATCGGGTATAAATTCGTTTAAGCCATTGTAATTGTATAATTTCCTTCTGTGCTTTTTTCTCATGTATATGTTGGAGTAGGTGTCCTCCACAATAGTGCGCCACATAATAAATCTTATTAAGGAATATAATTGGGATATTTATTGACTATATATATGATTAGTCAGTTGATTAACGTAAATCAGTAACGGTTGGCTGACTAGAGTTTGACGTTATTGTCGTTTGACGGCGGTGATCAACTGATCCTTTTCGGTCACACCTAAAGGATGAAATCCAAATAGTAACTAATTATTTGTATACGATACAGTTAATTAGTACATTACATATATTCGATATGTACGAGAGTTAATTGTTAGAAATTGAGTTATGAACTCAAATTCGATTAAGCTTGTTTTTTTCAATTATGCGATAATTGACTAATAAATTTATATCTTATTTTAATACGATTAAATAAGATTTAACTTAGTAATTAATCGTTAAATTACTAAATTAGGTGAGGTGTTGAGATAGAGGTAATTAGTTAATTATATTTACAAGGAGTTGTAAAATAAATTAACTAAGCATTGTGGGACCCATTATATATTGATATAATGGTAAAATATTACGTAAAATGTTAAGTACATATTATTTATTTAATTGAGTCATATAATTGTTATATGATCAAATTAACACTTAATTATACAAGATAATTAACCATATGATCAATAAGTATTTGTAAGACAAATATCAAAAATCAAAATGGACCAAACTAAGGCCATTGTGGTCGGTTGGCTTGTAGTTACAAGGTGATGATTTTTGTTCATGTTTACACTACTTAGTTACCTTTTGAAAGTGACATAACAAGTAGTAAACAATCATCACTTGTTCTACAACACTCCACTCTAATGCATGTGATCAAATTGAACAAAATAAGAGTGTTATTTGGACTACATGATCCGGCCTCAAGGTCTATAAAATGAGCATTTTGTGTTCATTTTATAACTACTTCATTTTGTGCTTGTTTCCTTACTTGTCTCAAAAACCTCATCTTCTTACTAAAACTCTCAAACACTAATATTTACTAAGTATTACTAGTGTAGTAATATAGTCATAATATTATTAGAATAATATCTATCTTATTATCTAGTTAATAATAAGGGTAGATTATTTGGGTTAATCTTGGTGCAACTTAGAGGAGATCTTCTACTTTGGGGATTACTTGTATTCATCCATATTATTAGCTCAAGAACAACAAGAAGGAGTTCTTGTTGTGCCTTTATATTTTCCATATCAATGTGAGGAAATTTCTTCTCTTATATAAATGTCTTTATATTTGCATGCATGTTACATAGATCCTTAAATACTAAATTAACAAGTAATTTAGCAACTAATTAGAGGAGTCTAATTAAGGTCTATGGACTTTTAATTGGTATCAGAGCTAGCTTGTAGCATGCATGTTCATTTTGGACATTTTTATTAAAGTTATAAGATAACTAATAAATCAAAGATTTTGAGTTAAAATACGATTCTGACGAATTTTTTTGGTGCATGTATACCTACTGACCTCAAAATGTTTGTGGTTAAATTTCGTGATTTTAGGGATAAATTTGCTATTTATTTTGATTTTTGGCGTTTAAACCGAGTTAACATGCATTTTATGAGTTAAAAGTTAACTAAAAATAGTTTCATGTTGATTCTGGCCATGAAATTTTAATATGATCTCATATGCATTTTTTACATATTGTATGTAAAATTTCGTGACTTTTACTTATGTATTGCATGATTATTGATTTTTATACGATAAAAGTCGATAATATGAGATTATAATGTTCATAAAATTGAAACGTCCATTTCTGGTCTTGAAAATTTTTTGTACATTTCACATTCTGATTTTTATACTCCTGGTGAAATTTCATAATTTGTTTCACTGTTTTACTATATCTAATGTTTTTATTTGATAAAACCATTAAATACAAAGCTATTTGTTCATAAAATTAATTTAAATTTTTTGAGCAAATGTTTTTTTTATTTTTATAGTTCCTGGAATTGTTCCAGAATGTAAAAAATTTTTGGTTTCAAATTTTATGATGTTTTATATTTTATTTTGGTTTTATTTCATAATCGTTATGATTAAACCGTAATATTTAGCAAATGAAATCAAATCGATTTAATTAATGACCAACAAAATTAGTAGTGACTAATTTTGAGTTCTAAAACAGGTTAGTTAATTAGTTTGAATTTAAATGCGATTTAAATGTTGATATTGATTTTTAATGGTTAAAAATCAATGAATCCCGAAGAAATCGAGCTACAATGAGCATGAATTGAACTAGGACGATTTTGGCATGAATTTTGCAGCAATTTATTTTATTTATGTTGAATGAATGAATGTCATTTATTTAATAATTTATGCAAGTTTTGTACCTAGTATGGCCTAGTTATTTTTATCGTTATTTCCCGTAATGTAAGGGAATAACGTTTTGGTTGTAATTTTATTGCGATCTCGTATCGCCGGTTTGTATAATTTAATAATTTTATTTTATAGTATAAATGTATAATAGGAATTTGTATATTTGTATATTTGTAATTATTTTTATGAAGACCGGTGACTCCCTCAAGACGGTGCCATTTTGGAAGGTGTTCCAAGTGAAGAGGCAAGGGACCAAGGAGTTGGTTTCCGAATTTGTAACTATCTAGTTAATATTGATTAGCTAGGTGGCCATACTAGGATTTTATTGTTGCTTGGTTGCTTGCTTTATTTCCGCTCATGCCAAAATCGTCACACATGCATTTAATTTACCGTTATTGTCAATTCAACGTTATTCACAATTCACCGACTTAGTTCACTTATAGGGAATTAATAACTAAATTGACAAGATCTCTCACATGTTTAAAAAATTGAGATTAGCCTTACCAATTAATAACACCTATGAATCCCGTGTTCATTAGGGCTACCACGCTCGTGGGTCCCTTTTTACCTCGGGTAAGTAGGGTGATACGATCACAAGCTAAAATTGGATTGGACTCAACGAGATAAGCGTTATCTTGGGACTAGGAGATGGATTTAGTTGAAATCCGTCAACCAAGAGTTCTAAGGATAGAATTAGTCAAGTAATGACTTACCATTTCTAGATAAAAGAAGCATGCGATGACTAATTTTATTTAAAAATGGGTCTTGGAATCATTTATATAATTTAGTGAGAGATCATTATATGAATGCTAAACTTGTTAAAATGTTTTTCAAGTAAATTAACAATGAATGTTTATATATTTCTTTTTGTTGTAGTTACCATATTCGCATAATGTCAACATCATCAAACGTTGCAACCTTGGGTAGAGACTCATGGTTGAGGTCCGTCATGGACAAGTGTGTCCTTAAGGATGACGGAAGTAACTTCGTTGAATGGGAGTCAACGATCAAGAGCGCCGTGTTATCCGATAACGTGCTTCGCTACTTGATTGAAGAGCCCCCCACCGAACCCGCGCCAAGATCGTCCGCGGTGGTTCGGGCCGAATATGACCTTTATTTGAAGGTTGCTAATGACGTCAAGAATGTCTTGATTTGGTCAATCTCACCCAAACTCAAACTCCAATTGATTTCTCTCAATGCATATGCGATATTCACGAGGATCACTTCGATGTTTTCGCAAGCCCCTCAAATTCTCCAATATGAGGCGATTACGAACTTCTTTGACACTAAGCTTCAAAGGGGCCAAAAAGTTGGCCCACACGTGCTCAAAATGGTTGAGCACGCGGACACCTTAGAGCGTCTAGGGTGGCCCAATCATTCCGAAGAATTTTGGTGTGGGTAAAGATCCTTCATTCACTCTCACCTAAGTTCAAACCCAATTAGGGTGAACTATAACATGAATGGCATGGACAAGAGTTTCCATGAACTCCATGCACTACTCACCCAAGCGGAGAGGGACATGGAGGCTAGTGGGAGTGAACCCAAGGATGTTCTTTCCATAAAAATGAAGAACATGAACCTTGGGGTGAGGAAGGACAAGGGAAAGGGTAAGACTCTTTTCAAGAAATCCAGCAAGGGAAAGGCCAAGGCCTTTTATAAGGCCAAGCCCAAGATCAACAAACACGCGGAGGCGGATTGCTATTATTGTAATGGCAAAGGGCATTGGAAACGCAATTGCCCCAAGTACTTGAAAGACAAGAAAGACGGTTGTGTGACAACGTCAGGTAAAATTCTTTCATCACTCTATATGATTATATTAACTTTGCTAGTACAATCTTCTGGGTATTTGATCCCGGTTGGTGTTTTCTCACCTTTGTAAGCAGTACAGGGGCTGAGGACGTGCAAGCACTAGCCAAGGGTGACGTTGACCTGCGCATAGGAAATGGAGCTAAGGTAGCCGCATTTTCCGTGGGCACCTACGTTCTTCTTTTGCCTAATGGTTTAGAGTTGTATTTAAATAATTGCTATTATGTTCCAACTCTTACCAAGAACATTATCTCCATTTCCGTGTTAGACATGGAAGGATTTTCTTTTTGCATTAAGAACAACTGTTGTACTTTTGCTTTTAATGAAATGTTTTATGGCGAGGCCATTTCTATTGGAGGTATTTATGTTCTAGATATTGCAAAAGAGGTCTATCATGTAGAAAACAAGAAGCTCAAAACAGGTGAACCTAATCAATCATATCTTTGGCATTGTCGTTTAGGGCACATAAACGAACGACGCATAAAGAGACTTGTTTCATCTAAAGTACTCAAACCATTCGATTACGAATCTTATGGCGTATGCGAATCTTGTCTTCTAGGCAAGATGACTCGTGCTCCTTTTACGGGAAAAGGGACACGAGCAAGTGAATTATTAGGACTTATACATACGGATGTATGCGTCCAATGACTATCCGAGCTAGAAGGTGGTTTATCACTACTTCATTACTTTTACCGACGACTTGAGTAGATCTGGATATGTCTACTTGATGAGGCATAAAAGTGATGCTTTTGAAAAATTCAAAGAATTTCAAAGTGAAGTAGAAAACCAATTGAATAAAAGGATTAAAACCCTACGATCCGATCGTGGTGGTGAATACTTGAACCATGAATTTGATTCACACCTGAAAGATTGTGGTATAGTATCACAATGGACTCCTCCTGGAACACCTCAATTAAACGGTGTATCCGAAAGAAGAAATCGAACTTTATTAGATATGGTTCGATCAATGATGAGTCTAACAGAGCTTCATGATTATTTTTGGGGTTTTGCTATCTTATCTGCAATATTTTCACTAAATCGAAGCCCGACTAAAGCGGCAAACAAGACTCCATATGAGATATGGACAGGAAAAGTCCCTTATTTGTCATTTAGGAGAATTTGGGGATGCGAGGCTTTTGTTAAGAATAAGTCTGACGATAAACTCGCACCCAAATCTGACAAATGTCTTTTTGTAGGATATCCAAAGGAATCACGTGCTTATTACTTCTACAATAAACACGAGGACAAAGTGTTTGTGTCTCGGGATGCAGTCTTTTTAGAAAATGATTTTATTTCTAAAAGACAGAGTGGGAGAAAATTTGAACTTGATGAAGTCCAAGAACCACAAACCGAAAAGGACGACGAGGAAAACGTTCCCTCTTCGTCTGGTACGGTCATTATTCCTTCGGAACCTAGGAGGTCAAGCAAAATTAGTCATCAACCTGATTAGCTCCCACCTTGTGGGGTATTTATTGTTTGGAGGAAGGGTGAGACTATAATGTGTTACTTTTTGAAAGTTAACGAACTACTACACTACAAAGCAGCCCTTTCTAGTTGCCGACTCAAGCTATGCTGGAGCCATGCAATCCGAAATGATTCTATGTAAACGACAATCAAGTATGGGACTTGGTTGATTTCCTAAGGAGGTAACGCCACCTCTTCAGTGTAAGTGGATCTATAAGATCAAAGTGGCATAGACAAATATAATGATGTTTACAAAGCTAGATTGGTGGCAAAAGGTTTCACCCAAGTTCATGGTCTTCACTATGACGAAACCTTCGCCCCAGTCGCCATTCTTCGATCCATAAGGATTATCTTAGCGGTTGCCGCATTTCATAATTATGAGATTTGGCAAATGGATGTCAAACCCGCCTTCTTGAATGGGATTCTAGAAGAGGAAGTGTACATGACACAACCTGAAGGTTTTGTGGATCCATCAAACCCTAAGAAGGTATGCAAACTTAAGAGATCCATCTATGGTCTTAAGCAAGCATCCAGGAGTTGGAATCATCGTTTCGATCATGTAATTAAACAAAATGGTTTCACTCGAAGTATCGAGGAACCGTCTTTATACATGAAGTTTAGTGGAAGTAAAGTAACTTTTCTAGTCTTGTATGTAGATGACATACTACTTATTGGGAATGATATTCCAATGCTCACTTCTGTAAAGGAGTGGCTAGGAATACATTTCCAAATGAAAGACTTAGGAGAGGCCCAGCGCATCTTAGGTATCCGATCTATAGGGATCGATCTAAAAGGATACTAGCATAAGTCAGAGACTTATATTATAAGATTCTTGATCGGTTCAACTGAAAGACTTCTAATAGAGGCTTTTCCTATGGGAAAGTGGGATCACTTGAGCAAGTCAGAGTGGCCTACGAAACCCGAAGGAGATGAACTCATGAAATTGATCCTTAACCATCAGCTGTTGGATCAATCATGTATGCTATGATGTGCCTCGTCCCGACGTTTGCATATGCTTTGATCATGACAAGCGGTTCAAGCAAATCCAGGTGAGAGGAGCCACTGGATATTCCGTCAAGAACTCCTTAAGTACTTGAAGACCAAGGGGATTCGTCTTAGTGTTTTTGGAAGCGAGACTGAGTTACGTGTAAAGGGTTACACAGATGCCAGTTTCCAAATAGATAGGGATGATATGAAATCCCAATCCGGCTACGTTTATATGATGAATGGAGGAGCTGTTTGCTGGAAGAGTTTCAAGCAAAGCGTTACAACGGATTCTACAACAGAAGCAGAGTACCTTGCAGCGTCTGAAGCTGCAAAGGAAGCTGTGTGGATTCGGCAATTTTTGGAAGGACTATCAGTAGTCCCTACTGTCAAAGATCCTATCACAATTTATTGTGATAACAGTGGGGCTATTTTTCAGGCAAAAGAGCCCAAGTCTAGTAACAAGTCTAGACATGTACTTAGGAAATATCATGTATTAGAGATTACGTCGACAGAAAGGAAATTGACATTTGTAAGGTTGGGACAGATGACAACATTGCTGATCCTTTAACCAAGCCTTTATCAAAGGCTAAGCATGATGGTCATGTCGTCACAAGGGGATTGAGACGTGTGCCAGAATTCCTTTAGATTATGTAATATGTAATAATTGAATGTTGTATTAATTATTTCATATATGATAATGGCATTCATTGTTCGAGTTTTATTTAAACTCTTTTATTTAGTTTGACTAAATTTAATACTTTGTTTATCCGAATAGATTGTTGGACCCTATTCAAGTGAATAGGACGAACTTAGTATTTTGTCCCTAGTCACTCTA
Source organism: Heliosperma pusillum (assembly GCA_022085475.1). Lineage (NCBI taxonomy): Eukaryota > Viridiplantae > Streptophyta > Magnoliopsida > Caryophyllales > Caryophyllaceae > Heliosperma > Heliosperma pusillum. The sequence continues at coordinate 20,457 of JAIUZE010015489.1, forward strand.
TGAGGTGACGTCTCGAAATGACTAGATTGTAAGTCGATCGATGGTTGGTTCAACACCATGGGGTCATGGAGATGACTGGTCGTTTACATAGACAAACTGTATGACACTCTGTCGGACAGTGACATTGTAGAGACCCTTAAATCAATTATTTGATGCCTGGTCGTGGCAGGGTCTTCTATCTTATTCCTATAAGTCGATTCTTTTGACTGGCGACCGTCTATCTGAGTTGGTGCAGTTTTCGATTGGTTTTGGTTGAT
>JAIUZE010015490.1:0-24386 GCA_022085475.1 Heliosperma pusillum
GTCAAATGTTGTGTACTTGCGAGGGGGTGTTATTTGCATGTAGCGTACCGCATGTTATGAGGCTTGAGCTGTTTTTCCGCCTCTTTCGTGAATTGATCTACCGAATTTGGGGTACTCGGCATATATTTTATAAGCCCGAGTCTTGGATGCGAACCGTTTATCGCATGTCGAATCGGAAAATGGTTTATTCCGAGATCCTGGCCAGGTTTAGACTAGGACCGGATATTTATTATCGTCGTGCTACCAGGAGGAAATTAGTCTACATATACGAAATGTAGCATCGTGTATGAATTCAGGGAAATGTCATCCCGTGGATGCCTTTTAATCATTCTTGCTGGGACACGATGCTAGTGCGTTTCATTTACCGTGAGAGATGTCGTCTTGTGTCGTCTTTGAATGCGTGATTTCATGATATTGTTCATGGTCATTGCATGATTGGACACCGTCATTGTCTTGGTTCGTGAATGGATGATAATATGTTGGATTATTGTGATCATCGCATGACTTGACTGGTTTGTCTGTCGAGTCTCAATCTTATCAATCTTATACCGCTAACGGTGAGATGCAAAGCCCTAGTGAGCGTATTCGATTGCCTAAGAGTGTCTTTCCCGAGTCTTTGAATAACATGATGGTTACGGATTTGATTTCTATATGATCTTATCGTTATATCTCGTATTGCCTATTTATTCTTATCGCAACTCACATGTATATATATATATGCATGCTTTACTTTCGTATTACCTTATGTGTACGTTTGATGTAATATGGCTGGGAGAACCCGGAGTTACTCCCCACTGACTGTGGCATTCATGTTTTTCATGGATGAACAGGTTTCTTGCTTTGGATGACTTTTTGGATACGATATTTTGGGGTTCGGGTGTGAGCTAGCGGGCGTTGTCCCTGGAAGTTCACCTCTAGACGATAGTAGCTAGTTTTGGTTAAACACTTGTTCTTTGCTAACATTTGAAGAGACCCCGTCTCTTTATTGTATATTCCGTACTTAGTTTGTAATATTTTGACACTCCTCGTTTTATTTAACTTGCATGTATAAAAGTTTTTAAAAACTACCTATTTCCGCATTATAATTCGCATGCTTGTTTGATTTATTATTCCGCATTCGCGAGGGTTGTCACAGTATTATCTCGTTGAAAACATATATATTGGTTAAGCCATGAAATAGTTTGCAATAGTTTGGTTCATTAATGATAAGCTTACATGTTACCAAAAAAAATGTCTCCAAAATTATTCTCTAATTTTATGTTGGTATAAAGTATTTTTTATAAGAAAAAATTACAAATAACCACCACTTATTTGCGTATTTTTACAAATAACCACCATGTATTTCAATTTTTACAAATAACCCCCATACTTTCACGTATACTCCCCAATCACCACCGTATATTTGAACCGATACTCGTTTTTCATAATTTCCGAGTCGTTAATGAAAAATTTACGTAAAATACCCATATTAACACCCCCCCCCCCCCCCCCCCCCACTTACTTACATTCACTAACATCACCCAAACATTACCCATTTCCCGAAATCAATTCATGCTTTAGAACCCTAAATTCCCAAAATCGCCCAAATAAATTGATCATATCATTCAATCGACCATGATTAACACATGCAAATCAACCGCCCGTGGTAATTAAACTTTATCGTTCGTTTCCGAAATAGAGACGCGTACGCTTTATCTGTAGACAAATGGAGTGCCCTTCTTTTACCTTCACCATAATAGGTTATATATTCATATAGGTAATTGGTTGTGAGCGATCGAAAGGGTGATGTCATTGTAAGACATTGTTATGGTGATTTGACTAGCATCTTCCGCCAAGGTGACATACGACTTTCTATCTATATAAAGCGTATCCGAGGTGGTGATATATTCTTGATAGTTAGATACTTTATTTGTAATTACTATATACTCCCTTCGTTTCATAAGAAAAAATCAGACTTTTATTTTTATAAGTCGTTTTACATTTTTCTATGTATTATTACATGGTAATTTCATTTTCCAGTGTATTAACAATTATGAATAAGTGGTAATTTAAGTCATTTCATTGGTAGAAAAAGCTTGTAGTTTTATTTTCAAATAGCATTTATATATAACACCTAACTAACTAATTATACATTTCCTAACACTTTCTTAATTCTTGTGAAATAGTATAAAATGAATATTAGGGAATGAAGGGAGTAGATGATATCGATACTCATGTGATGGCTTTAGATTTGTCTTATATATTTTCTTTGTAGTTATATTATACGTAATGACACTATTGTATTATAATTACTCCCGCTTACCCGTTCCTCAAATCCTAGGTCCGGCGGTGGCTACTCGGCCTTGTTCTGAAGGGAGCCTACAGCTTCGTAATCGTGCTAGTATAGTAGTATGTGACTCAAGAAAACCTAGTTTAAGGTGTGTTAACAAGTCATCTGAGTGTAACACAAACGGAAAAAGTGTGTGTCTCTGTCTAAAGACTGAATTAAAATGAGTAGAAATATCTATTAATCCAATCCACAGGCCACAGCTGCTCCCTGTGTTGCTACCAGTCAACCGCTACCAGCCCACGCTCTCTCTCTCACACTCTAAACCTACTTTCTTTGTTTTTACATCAATAACTTCCCTCCCTGGACCCCACTTCATCTCTCTTTACAACCATCATAAAACACTCACTTTTTCCTCAACTTTAAACTTCTTCTCTTCCCTTTTGCAAATGGGCGTCGACATGTCTAACAACAACCCTCCTAACAATGACTTCTTCGCTTCCCCTGCTCTCTCCCTCTCCCTCGTAAGTCTTCCATTCTTATTTCAGGAGACTTACTACTTACTACTGATGATGTGTAATGTATTTGAATTTGTGGTTTGTGGTTTGTGGTAGGCGGGGATATTTAGAGGAGCAGCGGCGATAAGCGGAGGCGTTGAAGAGGGAGACGAGGGCAGCGGTGGAGGCGGAACGTCGAGGAGGGACGATACCGTTGAGATAAGCAGCGAGAATTCTGGTCCCGTTCGCTCCAGGTCGGATGATGCTGACTTTCTAATAAACAATGCTGATGATGATGACGACGATGATGAAGATGATGGCGGGGATGACAAAGGGAAGAAGAAAAAGAAGCGGAAGAGATATCATCGTCATACTGCTGAACAAATTCGTGAAATGGAAGCGTAAGTATTTCTCTCTACTTGTGCTTTTCTTTTACTCGCTTCCTCCACTAAATGCTTTACACTTATTTTATTTCTCGATTAGAATCAACAAATTCATTTTTATATGCCAATTAAAGACTTTTAAACATCTACTCATTTCTGTAAATTAAAATTAACGTTACTTCTTGTTTGTTTGAGATAAATTAATTAATACACAAATTAATTCTCATTTAGTCAATCCCTCAGAATTAATATCATCAACCGCTGTTTTTTTAGATATTTTCCACTAAATTGTCCATATCTTTATTTTACAAAAATGTAAACTGTCGAGATAAAAAAAAATATTTGGAATATTTTATTTTGTGAGAGTTAGAAGAGCTAATTTGCGAAAAACTGTAGAAGTGAGAATTGCAATGAGGGTGGGAGAAAATGACGTACTCCGTATAAAAGGTTTCTTTAAGGAAATAACGGTTCATTATGCATGGCCGGTGGTGTTCTTTTTCCTTTAACTATTTTTGTTGTGACGATAAGGAAAATGATATAGCGTCATTGGATTATATTAAATCTCGGCATTATATCTAAATCTGTTATAATTAACTCGATTAGAATTATTTGACTCGACACCCATGTTTGACCCGAAATCTAAATTGACCTGATTCATTATAACACGACTCGATTGTTTATTGTTTCAAACTCATTATTATCTATGAATTGAAAAACATGATTATAACTGACCCGAATCCGAAATAACACAGGCCGACATAAACTCGACCTGATGTCCACAAACCCGAAATTGGCCAGACCCGTTTGCTAGTTCTAATCATTATATCATTATCGTTTTTTTCTATTTTTTTAATATTGTACGTATTTAATTGTGAAATTATAAATTTTTAAGTCCCGGAGTGAATGAAATGTTTGAAAACGGTAATGAATACTCTCAACGGGTCGGGCCATACCCAAACGAAGGAGAGACGGTCCACTTTATAACACAAGGGAGGTTGCATCTTAAAACCAATTGGCAATATGAGGAGTAGTCCCCTTGGTTATAAAGTGGTACTTTCTCCAACAATGTGGGACAAATCACATGTGGGTTTTATTCCAAGATACTCCTAGGGTAAATCAAATATATAGACATCGAATTTCCTGACGTGTTGTTAAAGGGATGGGCCGTGAACGGAATGTCATCGAAGTGGGTGAATCTCACCTTGCACTTAAATTCATATTAACCTTCTACTCACCATGGGTAAATTTTACTTTTGAGCAACTCGCTCGTTTTAAGAGGTACGTAGTTTTAGAATCATACCACTATATTCCATCATCAATTATTAACTTATGATTTTTCTTTTTAACACTAAATCCTTGTATATTAATTATTAATAACATATTCACAATAAACCTAAAAATAATTCTAATTAGTTTCTTCACATCTACTCGAATCATGTTAACGATTAATTTACGTATATTAAGAAGTCACAAAGGCATGGTATGAATATGACCACACAATTTAGTGTTTTTATTTTTGGTGTAGTAAGAGCAGGCAATAATGAGAAGGCTAGTATGGCATTTTGTTGTATTTATTGAAGAGAGTAGGGTTCTAGTGTTTTTCTTTGGCACGGTTGACAAATTGACATTAATAATCGACCCTACGTAATCGTATTCTAATCTTTATTGTTAGTTGCTTCACTGATCAGAATCATAATCATAATCAAGATTAATTAATTCTAGAGTTACCTAATTTATTTCACACTTATTAGTGGACTACTCCGTACTACTTAACGTCCTCCACTACCATTCTACTCCTAACAAACTTCTTCTTTATGTTGACTATACACACATGCGGTTCTAGACTTCTAGGATTTGATTGATGAAATTGCCTATAAAATTTTAATAATGAAAATATCGAGTTATATGAAAAAAAAAAAAATTTGTTTGATTGGACAAAATGTATGGTGATATACCATTTATTAAAAATTGGTAATTAGAAGGGTGCCTCTAACTAAGAAATAGTATTAACAAGCACTAGATCCAGATAATTAACATGCTTCCTCACTATACAAAATTATGATTATTTTAGGCTAAGGGGGTGCAGATGCATTCACTGCACCCCGTCAGAAACGCCTCTGTATACACAAGCACTCAAGCACTACTACTGGCACTAGAGTATTGTTAGTGAAATTATAAAATTTCATAATGAGAGGATTGAAATAAATTTACCCTAAAATGTTTTAGTCCACCTGTCCTTTTTTTATCTCGGTATATATTACTTTCTCAATTTCATTTATATTTGATCTCGGTAAAATTTTGTGTGTACTTATGAAAATTTAATAAAATAGGACGGATATGGATGAGTTAATTTGTAGTGTAAATACTTACGAAATTTATAAATAAGACTATTATTTTGGGATAATTATTTTAAGTAAAGGGGACAGTAAAATTGAGATAGAGTAAGTATTACATAAGTTATATATTTTTTTATAACAGTTTCATCTTGCATATGACGTCTCACAAATTTATTACATTTTTTTAATTTTATTTAAAACGATTATGAGTGCCATTATAACTTGTGATCGTCACAAGTAAGAATATGTGAATTTTTTATGCTAACTAATTATAAACGTATAATTTAATTATTTATATTTTTGTTTGCTAATCTAAGTAACTTTTGGCTATCCACCCAATTTTCATTTACAGTTGAGAAAATTCATAAATGGCATCTTTTCTATACCATTTTCCTTAAAATTCCCCATTTTGTTTAATATTGCTTCAAAACTTTCACCTTTTTCTAATTATTTCTTCTAAAATACACACTAAATCACTAATCCATTGTTTCCCAAATAATTGTCAGCCTTTACAAGATACAATTGTCGAAATATGTTTAGTTTTTGGCTAAAAGTAACTTTTTATTATTAGCGTAGGCTAGAAGTAATTTTTGATAAAAGGGAACGCCGAAATGATCATTCATAATTGAAATCAACGAAAAAAACATCGTTTATATGATTTTCTCTCTAAATTTTTCCTACGTTACTTAGATGGGAAACTTAACCTTTAGGGTAGGGGATATGAGTTATGAATATTCTTTAAATAAGGTGAACATACGTGTGTATAATACACACCTTTCATGTCGTCCCACAAGGTCGATAATTGCATTGGTAGGCAAATAATATATGCATGCCTTGTCTTACCTCTTTGATCATCTAGCTAGCTCCTAGATTCCATCTTCGAATTGCTTTACGAAACAAGTTAAAGTAAGCTTATGAATGTGAAATAACTAAATTAAGATTTTAATAATTTCCATAAGAAATGTCATTAGTTTTGCTTTATTATTTCTCCGTATATTTTATGATCTTTTCAATTAAGACTAGTATTGGTACCCGGCTCTGTCCGGGATACCTATATTTATCATTAAAATTTATTTTAATTAAATATACTTTAAAGTTGTATAACTCATAAATTTATCATCAATATATCTTCTTATGACATATCTTAAAGTTACGATAAAATAAATTATTAAACAATTCATTACTCCCACTATTAATATTTTACTTAATCAATTGGTCGGCTAATTGTTCATATATATATTTCTATTGTTAGTATTGTTTCTTTTATTACATTCGTTATTATTACTGTTACATTCACTACTCCCGTCGTAATTATTGTTATTTTCACTGCTACCACCGTAATTATTGATACTTTCACTAATGCCGCATTAATATTGAAAATTTCACTACCCCGGTTGTTGTTCTATTACTTTCATTACTCTCGGTTCTAATATTGTTACTTTAACTATTGATTTGAGTGATTACTATAATTTGATTAGCTGATGATTAAACATGCAATTTGAGTACACATGCAACTTTAAGAGGCTCATACATTTATATAAATATATTACATATATGTTAAATCAATTTAAAAGAATTATGCAATATTATATCTTTTGAAAACTTAGCTTGCTTTATTTTTTTTAATAGTTTCCAAAATATTTTGTGTAAGTAAAATAATTATAAATTTTTTAATTTAATGTATATTCAATGCTACTAATTAATACCATAAGTGAGACATGTTTATTTTAAAGAAAATCACCCTATTTTGGTATTTTCTAAATTTGTACTTCAACCAAAATTATATAATATATTTACATTGAAATCCCTTGATCAGGTCTATCACACAGCGCTATCGATTAAAAACTATATAGTATAATTAATTTGTATAATTTTATTTAATTACATGGAAATCCCTTGGTTTCAGGATTTAATATATAGTATAGATAGATTGTATAATGTGAAAGATCAATCAGTATATATGCAAGAGATGTAAGGCGCAGGCTATATTACGTATATTTGAGGTTTACGCTTTTAGCTAATGCCTAAAAAGGTAGTGGTTACGAATTCCTTCATCATTAAAAAAACTAAAAAAAAAAGTATTTCATCCATCCCAAAATAATATTCATAGTTTGACTTGCACAGTCTCTAATATGCCACTTTGGCTCAATCTTTGTTTATTTTATAATTAATTTTTATTCAAAAAATACTTTTGTAGAAATTTTTTGCAAATGTAAATAATTTTTAATCATTAAGTTATAACTTTTATTATATTAATACTTATTATTGATGGTCAGACCTCAAAATCAAATTAGGAAGATTATTTGGTATCGGTGTGTAACTACTACTCCCTCCCAGTAAATTGTTTACACTTACTCGTTTTATTTTTGAGAAGAAAGTAAAGTAAATATAAACTATTGACGGGAAAGAATGAATATATATTATAATAAATTTTGATGACTGTAAATATATTATAATAAAGAAAGTAAAGTAAATATAAGGAACAATATAAATTATTTATTTAGAAACTCTAAAAGAACTATGCTATCTCCATTGAAGAGTAAGAAGTAAGAAACAAAATGAAAAGCTGAAAAGTAAGTAATAATTCAAGAATCGAGTAGATACCGTATGTTTGTTGCTCTTTATCTTTATTGTCTTTTATGTCTTTATGGTTCCACTCATTAAAAAGTTGTCCATGGACTCTCCTTCCATCAATATTGACTTATTTTATCAACACGTGAAGAGTACAGTACTACTTTTGTAGAGGTTGTGCATTAATTAATATGGACTATTTTCAGTCAGTCAAAACTTAATGCCAATTATTACAATTTTATTTTCATTATTATTAGTTCAAAAAAATTATCCTGTACTTGTGATTCAAGAATTGTCACTTGTGAGGGCTTTATTTTTTTTAAGATGACAATTTTAAATTCATAATTGGCTCCAAATAAAGCGAACTATATGCGACCATACTTTTATATTAGTATTTGTGACCCGTAGTAATTTTTTAAAAGACGTTACCTAGAGTATTTATTTAGGGTGAATTTATCTGTTGTCCGGATGTTTGGTTGCCAATTTGATAGCATGACAACTTATTACTAGTGTTACTGTTACTCTCCAAATTTTGAAGTACCTAAGATCACTCATATCCCAACCATGAAATTGAGTGTTCGATTCTTACTGATGACGCTCATTTGAAAAAAAAAAAAAGCAAAAAAACAAGTCTTGAAGTGCCTACTACGATCAGTTGACACAATTACCTTTTGAATTTCTTAGAAAATGATGCATGTATGTGTTAATAAACATTACAATGCAGGTTGTTTAAAGAGTCCCCTCATCCAGATGAAAAGCAAAGACAACAACTTAGTAAGCAACTCGGTCTTCATCCTCGCCAAGTTAAGTTCTGGTTTCAAAATCGTCGAACTCAGATTAAGGTATATATTCGTCTTTATCCTCGCCAAGACATAATGATGTTGTATATTACGGAGTATATAATAGTTTGCTAGAGAAGTTGTAGGTCCAATGGATTATTGTGAAAAAATACATGCAGGTGTTATGTTGACGTTAAAGTTTGTATATTCAATTTTGATGACACCACACTTTCAGGCTATGAGTTATGGTGAGATTTTTTTTATTTTACGAGAATGTCTGTATAGTCCGTATTAACTGATCATTATTAGTTACTATCAGGCTATTCAAGAGCGCCATGAAAACTCCTTACTGAAAACAGAGCTGGAAAAGTTTAGAGACGAGAACAAGTCCTTACGGGATAACATACACAAGTCTGCTTGCCCCAATTGTGGATTTGCTACCGCCTCTGGGGATACTAACTTAGCAGCCGATGGTCAGCAACAACTCAAAATCGAAAATGCTAGACTTAAAGCTGAGGTACATCTACCCTGGAAATTAGTTTGGTCTAGGAAAATAAACATGTTATGTACTTTATATGATGACTTTATTTGTGTACTTGTATAGGTTGAAAAACTGAAAGCAATGGTCGGAAAATACCCACATGGAACAATCTCCCATACCGCAACATGCCCAAGTTCAAGTGATCAAGAAAGTAAAAGCACTTTAGATTTATACACCGGCGTGTTTGGAATCGACAAAGCAACCATAATGGATGCTGTTAATCAAGCATTAGAAGAGTTAAAGAAAATGGCATTGTCAGGGGAACCATTGTGGCTAACAAGTGTTGAGACAGGGAGAGAGATACTTAACTATGATGAGTATCTGAGGGAGGTCTGTGCAGACAGCTCGAGTGGTGAACGGCCTAAAAGATCGATAGAAGCATCTAGGGATAGCAGAGTTGTCTTTGTCGATCTTCCTAAGTTAGTCCAGACCTTCATGGATGTGGTAAGATGGTCTATATGCTCTCGGTCTCTAGATTAGGAAAACAAATTTAGGTACTCATGGTACTAGGAATTTTCATTTTTCTATGGAGCCAAAGATTCACTACTCTTTGATTCCAGATTATGATGAAATAAAGCAAAATGTCTAACTAAAGTTCCTTTTTTCTATTGTGAAGTACCAGTCATTCGATGTAGTTTTCGACATAATTTTCATCTTGGGTCATTCGGAAATAGTCTCTTTGTTATAGGGATTCGAAAAGAATTTAATGACTCGACATTGTCGGCAGAATCAATGGAAGGAAATGTTCCCATCCCTGATTTCCAGGGCAGCTGTGGTTGATATTATCTGCAATGGTGAAGATCCTAATAGAAATGGTGCAGTACAGTTGGTGAGTAATAGTAATTGAACTATTGACCTTGAAAGTTCATAAATCATTAACCATTGAGTATAACTTGAGTAACTAAATTAAAAGTAGATAATCATATAATTATTATGTGTCCACCTCACTGTCACTCAGTTACATTGCTTCTTTTTCTGAAAGTAGCCTCCTCAAACATAATCATTCTCATGCAGACTAATATTACCTTTGTTAAACTGACTAAAACTTTCTTACACTACCAACCACACCTAAGTGTTAAGAAGTCTCTTTTAACATGATTACATAGCAGCTACTACTTGTAACTTGAGATGATATAATCTGATAATAGGAATTTAGGTTTGCTGATTATTCTACCTTGGAAACTATTTTCAAGTAATTTATCTCATACACTTGTGAATTGTGATCAGTTTCTTTAGAAACGACTATTTTCTCTGCGGTTCATTCTGGGTTACTAGATTCACTCGTCCCCCAGACGAATAGTGAATCGGTTTGGACATTATATCTGGCACTTATAAAAATAGATATATTGAAACTCGATGAGAGCATATTTCATATTGGATGTGGCGTATTTATAACGAATTAGGCTACCTTGGCTTGGCTTTATGCCTTTATCAAAATGTGTAGTATTCTGTATCATCCAAATGTTAAAAATGATTTGGTACTTCATATGGATCCAGATATCAATGGGTGGTCGAATTTGACCAATGACATATACTTGGAAGACCTGATCTCTGTAATATTTGTAAGACTTAAGGGTAAGTTCTTAATCTGAGCATTACTTGTGCAGATGTACGCAGAGCTACAGATGCTTACACCAACAGTTCCAACGCGAGAGGTTTACTTTGTAAGATACTGCAAGCAGCTGAATGCTGAGCAGTGGGCAATTGTTGATGTATCCATCGACAAACTAGAAGATAACATAGATGCGTCACTGATCAAATTTAGAAAGCGGCCTTCTGGCTGTATCATAGAAGATAAATCCAATGGCCACTGCAAGGTTGAGACTTTAGACTCAATAAATTGTTATTTCATGCTTTTTTTTCCGACTCTTCTGCAAGTGTCAACCTCAAGTTGGAAACACTATATCTGAGTATAGGCTTGTGGTGTCATGGCAATCCGTGGAACACGCACCACTGCCAAACTGAAGTGCCCAAGTAACAGAGCTTCATACGATTAGAAAGTCAGCGCTCATTATGCAAGAGTTTAGAATCTTCCTATTTCAACACATCACTTAGGGCTGTCTCGTGCCAACAATACAACATAAAGCTTAAGACGGTTCATATTGGGCTATAAACCTTTTTTTTTCCGTCAATTCAACACTTGCGCTCGGTTAAGAGTATTATAGGTTCTAATGTGGTTGTTAACTTGATTAGGTTACGTGGGTAGAGCACTTGGAGTGCCAAAAGACTACAGTTCACTCCTTGTACAGAAGCATGGTCAATAGTGGTCTAGCCTTCGGAGCAAAGCGGTGGATGTCTACATTGCAACTCCAATGCGAACGCTCAGTATTCCTTATGGCTACTAATGTTCCCACAAAGGATTCAACTGGTACAAAATCTTTAATAAATCTTGCAAGATTGTTTTTTTTTTTGTGTGCAAAAATAAAACAACAGACGGAAATCTAACATCAGTATTGTATGTAGGTGTTGCTACATTAGCAGGGAGGAAGAGCATTCTAAAGTTAGCCCAAAGAATGACATGTAATTTCTGCAGGGCACTTGGAGCCTCCAGCTTCAATACATGGACAAAGGTAACAACTAAGTCGGGGGAAGATGTTAAGGTGACTTCTCGGAAAAACTTGAATAATCCTGGAGAACCCATCGGAGTAATCCTGTGTGCTGTCTTTTCGGTTTGGCTTGCTGTATCTCCCACTGTCCTTTTCGATTTCTTAAGAGATGATGCTCACCGCCATGAGGTAAAAGTCGGTATTAACCGAAAGAACCTGAAATGTTGTCTCTTTAGTACTAATGTTTCACTATTTTGTTTCCAAATTTTCCTGATAATAGTTGCTGTCTCAATGAAGTGGGATGTAATGGCAAAAGGGTGTCAAGTAAAATCCATTGCAAACTTGGCCAAGGGACAAGATCGTGGCAATGCTGTCGGCATCCAAGTGAGTTTTACTTTCAAGAGTAGACCTAATGGAACTGACCCAATAGAAAGTACACTCGAGATGACTAATCTTGGAAAAAAAAAATATAGCCAGGGATTGCCTGACCCAACACTGTGACCGGAAAATGACCTTAACTGAAACTGAACCTTACTTCAAACGACTTGATAATAATCACCGCCCAAACCGAACATGACTAACCCATTTGTCAAGTCTTCTTAAGAGATGTCTTAACTTCATAAACATAATTGACTCCCTGATTTAATGTCAGACGCTGAAATCAAAGGAAAATATGACCTGGGCACTACAGGACAGCAGCACCAACACTTATGAATCAATGGTGGTGTACGCCCCCGTCGACACAACCAGCATACAGTCAGTGATGACAGGCTGTGACTCTAGCAGTGTCGCGGTTTTGCCATCAGGGTTTTCAATCCTCCCCGATGGCATGGAATCTAGGTCCCTAGTGCTAACATCCACGCAAGAGAAGAATACAGAAGGTGGGTCATTGCTCACTATCGCCATACAGGCCGTCACCAATGGTTCTCCCACATCAAAGCTCACTGCAGAATCTGTAGAACCTGTTACCTCACTTATATTAACTGTATTAGAAAACATAAAGAGAAGCTTGGAATGTGACGACGGATAACTATGACTATATTTTTTGCATTGTTGATCACTTAGCTATGGTAGGCTGGTAGCTGTTAAAAGGTGTAGAATTTATGCTGATGTCTTTACTTCTGGCTAAATTCATCATCTTTTCAAGATCTTTAGAACCTGGGAACTTCCCCGTATACTTTATAGATGAGGCATCAATTCAGAGCCATGGTTATCTATTACGGAGCATAAAAGATTCATAGTCTGAAATCCTCGTGAAAATTGAATAACTGCAACGTACATAAGCAAAAACACGAAAAATCAAATGAGATTGGTGTATGCGTACATCAAACATGCTTTGAATGAAAGTGTACCTAAACGGTTTCATACAGGGCTAACTAAAAGGAAAAATAAGTTCAGGTAACCTTATCATACTCAAAAACATGAAGATAGTATTCAAGTATTTCGGAAAGGAAACTAAAGACCACCTGATTGCGCCCCTATCACATTAACGACATTATACCTAAAAGCGTCCATCATTGAATGACTTCCTCTTATGTTATGTACCTCATTCTGAGCTTAGTTAGTGCCTTACAATGCCGTTAACCAAGACCAACCCAAGATTGCTCAACACAATTTCAGTCATGCACTTGATGAGGCTGCTGATAATGTTTTGCAAACTAAATAAGCGAAGCGAAAAGAGAATGTCAAACGTATCCGTCTTAACAATAAAGCAGATCAAGTATCATGAATTTTGCTATTGTTTCATGTGGATGTCTTAAGCTTAGGAACGACAGTGTTGTTTTAAATGATAATTTGTGACGAAACATACACATAAATATTTAGAAAAATAACACAAATCTGTAATTAATCCAAAACAGTAGAAAATACAGAGAGAATTATGAGTTACAGTACAATTCCGAGTGAGGCATTTTATCAAACACCTCATCTACTAAAAACAAAAACAATGATTGAATTAAACAGTGTTATCTTCATCAGGCTGTTGAGACTGAAGAGGCAGACCAAGGTCAACATCGGCGGCGGGCACGGAAGAAGAGTTCCTAGGTTGAGCAGCAACAGCAAGAAAAGTCTTGGTCTTACTAATAGGCCTACATTTAAGAAGCTGAACCAAATCACCGACCTTGAAAACATTATCAGGGTCATGAGCTTGGAACCGCTTCTTCTTACGGACCCTACGTTTGTACTTAGGATGAGGGGCTAAGCGAGTGACTTCCACAGCGACAGTCTTGTCGTTTGTAGCGCAGACAACTTTGCCCTGCATGGATTTCATGGCTTTGATGGTCAGGGTTTTGGTGGTGATGGATGAGAGTGGTGGTGATGTTAAGGAGGAGATGGAGAGGGTGGAGAAGGTGTTGGAGAGAGAGCCATGGAGGAATGTGGTTGTGGTGGGTTTGGATGAGATGATTGGGGGTTTCACAAGGGAGAATGTGAGTGACATTTTTGTGTGTTTTTGGGATCAAGGAATTGTGGATGAGGTGATTACTTCATCTTTTTGTGTTGCTTTTGGTTGAGATTATGAGTATCGAGGATAGATATTGACTATATCAGGATATGGGTCATGGGTCAAGGGTTATGCTCCTATATTTGGGCTTCTGGCCTGCTAGTAAAACATGTACTCTAAAGTAAATCTGGCTATCGGTTTCTGATATTTCTAGTCGGGCTTCGGTTTGTGTCGTGTCTATATTAGCTTAGTTCAGTTTTGGGTCGTATTTTTTTAGTTAAAGGTAAAAATACATATTAAATGTGCCTTATATTTTTCAATTTGAATATAATAGATCATAATACCATTAATAAACAAAAAATTAATGAAAAACACTTAAAATATGATTTTTTTGTAAGAAAATATATTTTATAATCCATTTCTATCGGTTCAGGTATTATCGTTTCTGATATATATAAAGGTTCCGGTATCATTCAGTTATTATTAAATTCGGTTGAGTTTCGATTCAATTCAGATTGAGTCAGTTTTCGGGTACTATTGAAGTTACCCGTACGAGGTGTTTCGTTGGTTAACAATACAAATATATCCGATTGGTTGTTGGAGTTCGGTTTTATTTTGTCAGCTCGACTCCAAGTGTTTAGGGTTGAGTTAGAATTTTGGAGAATTTTTTAGTGTTGATAACATTATCTCCTTTAAATTAATCAAATCATTATATCATCATTATCAATATATATATATATATATATATATATATATATATATATATATATATATATATATATATATAGAGAGAGAGAGAGAGAGAAAGGATCAAATGAGTCCACCTTATTTCCTTGAGTCCATGAGTCCTCTTGTAGGCCATTGGATAGTGGAGATGGATGGTTGAGATGAAAATAAGAAATTGGTCATTAATGAGGGGTTTAATCTACTTCTCTCACTACCACCCTAATTAAGTCACTAATACATTCATCCCTCCCCCCAATTCCCATACAATTAATTCATTCAAAACACACTCTCCTTCTCTCTAAAATAAACCCTCCTCCTTCTCTCTAAAATAAACACTCCCTTATTCTCTCTAAATTCAATCCAACCACCAAAACCCAAAAAAAAAAACCTACAAGACCCTCCGCGCACCTGCTCCCCTCCGCCGCCTGCTCCCCTCTGCCGCCCGCTCCCCTCCGCCGCCTGTCCTCCTCTTCTCCTTCCTTTCCCTCTCATCTCACTCAGCACCACCACCGTCATTTTCTCCCACCAGCAACAACATCACCACCACCAATTATTTTTCCCAGATCTGACCTCCTCCACCCACCGTCCTCCTCCTCTACTTCTCCAGTCCTCCGCCTCACCCCCGGACGTATTCACCCCCATCTCCGCCTCTCCTCTCCGCGTTTGATGCCGCTCCACCGCCACCACTGCCGGCGCTTTTTCTTTCTTTTTCTTTTTCTTTTCTCAAATCTCAAAATAGGTGGGTTTTTGGTGGTGGTATCTTGGTGGTCCGGTGGTGTTGTTGTTGAGGGTGGAGGACGACGGAAGTGGTGGCGTCGGGAGAGGTGGGGGTGGTGGGGTTGGGTTGCGTCGTTTGTGGTGGTGGTGTTGCCTCCTTCTCTTTCTTCTCTTTTTTCCCTTTGCATTTTTTAGATCTAGGGTTCATATTTAGTAGTTTTAATTTTTTTTTTTTCAGATTTAGTTTTAATTTTTTTTTTAAATTCATGGGTTTCTTGTTCTTATTTAGGATGATTTTTAATTATTTTTTTTTAATCTTATTTTATTTTTTCAGATTTAATGTTGCTTTTATTTTCCTTTATTTTTTTTTTTTCTCCAATTTCAGATCTACTAAATAAAAATAGATTTCTGATTTATTTGGTGTTATGAGTGAAGACGACGGAGGTTTTTTAGTAGACTGAAATTATACATTCAACAGACTAAAGTTACACATTCAACGAACTAAAGTTACACATTCAACGAACTAAAGTTACACTCTCAAAATAAATTTCAGATTTATTGTTACTTTTTTTTTCCTCCACTTTTAGATTTCAGATTTATTGTTACTTTTAGATTTATTGTTACTTTGTTGATGGATTGAAGTTACACTCTCAATTGATTGAAGTTACACTCTCAATTGATTGAAGTTACACTCTCAATTGATTGAAGTTACATTCAAAGAGGACTAAATATACACTATCAATGGGTAAAAGTTACATTGTATATGACTAAAGTTTCACTCTCAATATACTAAAGTTACTTTCTGAAAAGACTAGAGTAGCACTATAAAATAGTTAAAATTTCAAAATTTTAAAATAAGATGACATAAAATTACTTGGAAAAATAAAATTACATTAAAGTTACACTTATAAAACACTAAAGTTACACTAAAAAAATGTAGAAAATGTCATGAACTTGTCTTCAAATGACATAAAATTCTTTGTAAAAATAAAATTAAACTATTTTGGATAAAAGATACTCTTCTAAAAAGGTAAAAGTTACCCTCTAAAAATACGTAAAATGTCAAAAATTTGTCCTATAAACTTTTTTTAGTATAAAACTACATTATTTTAAATTAAAGTTACACTCGTAAAAGATGAAAGTTACATTCTAGAAAAACGTAAAATGTCGACAACTTGTCTTAAAATCGTTTTTTAGTATAAAATTACACTATTTTGGATTAAAGTTACACTTGTAAAAGAATAGAGTTACACTATAAAATTACGTAAAATGTCAAGAACTTGTCTCAAAATCACTTTTTAATATAAGGTTACACTTTTTTGAATTAAAGTTACACTTGTAAAAGGTTAAAGTTACACTCTGAAAATACGTAAAATGTCAAAATCTTGTCGTAAAATCACTTTTTAGTAAAAGGTTACACTTTTTTGAATTAAAGTTACACTTGTAAAATGCTAAAGTTACACTCTGAAAATACGTAAAAAGTCAAAATCTTGTCGTAAAATCAATTTTTAGTATAAGGTTACACTTTTTTGAATTAAAGTTACACTTGTAAAAGGCTAAAGTTACACTCTGAAAATACGTAAAATGTCAAAATCTTGTCGTAAAATCAATTTTTAGTATAAGGTTACACTTTTTTGAATTAAAGTTACACTTGTAAAAGACTAAAGTTACACTCTGAAAATACGTAAAATGTCAAAATCTTGTCGTAAAATCAATTTTTAGTATAAGGTTACACTTTTTTGAATTAAAGTTACACTTGTAAAAGGCTAAAGTTACACTTTGAAAATACGTAAAATGTCAAAATCTTGTCGTAAAATCAATTTTTAGTATAAGGTTACAGTTTTTTGAATTAAAGTTACACTTGTAAAAGACTAAAGTTACACTCTGAAAATACGTAAAATGTCAAAATCTTGTCGTAAAATCACTTTTTAGTATAAGGTTACACTTTTTTGGATTAAAGTTACACTCGCAAAATATCAAAGTTACACTTGTGAAACTGCACACTCGTAAAAAAACAAAAGTTACCCTTGAAAACAAAAGTTAAACCCTAAAAATGCTAAAATGTCATCAACTTTAAGCTTGAGAGAGAAAAATAATTAATTAGTGTATAAGTAAGGAATTAGTGTAATGGTTACTTTTTGCTTTTAATCCCAACCACCCAACTTGAAAGATCTAAGGGCTCATAAGAGGACTTAGGGACTCAAAAGATATGAAGGACTCATTTGAACCTTTCTCTCTATATATATATATATATATATATATATATATATAGAGCTTAGTTCAATTGAGTCCACCATTTTCTTAGAGTCCTTGAGTCCTCATCCTAGCCATTGGATGAGGGAGATGGATGACTGAGATTTGGGAGATTAAAAAATACACTTATTACTAATTAATTACATATGCACTAATTAATTAACTTTCTCTCTCTAGCTTTAAATTAATCACTTTTTAAACACTTTGAAGCACTTTTGAGCACTTTTTAGCTGCTGAGATTTATGAGTGTAACTTTAATGCTTGCGAGTGTAACTCTAATGTTTTAGAG
Organism: Heliosperma pusillum; assembly: GCA_022085475.1. Lineage (NCBI taxonomy): Eukaryota > Viridiplantae > Streptophyta > Magnoliopsida > Caryophyllales > Caryophyllaceae > Heliosperma > Heliosperma pusillum. Next base: position 18,345 of record JAIUZE010015490.1, read on the forward strand.
TGTAACTTTAAGTTTTTAAGGCGGATTGTATACAAAAATTTGAATTTAAACAATTTTAACACCTTACGAGTGTAACTTTAATACTTTTCGAGTGTAACTGTAATATTTTCGAGCGTAACTTTAAATTTTAAAGACGGTTTTGATATAATAATTTGAATATATATACTTTTAACATTCTACGAGTGTAACTTTGCTGATTTTCGAGTGTAACTTTAATATTTTTTAGACGGTTTTGTATAAAAATTTGAATTTATATAATTTTGACATTTTACGAGTGTAACTTGGATGATTTTCGAGTGTAACTTTAATATTTTTTTAAGACGGTTTATTACTTATAAATTTAAATTTATATAATTTTTTACATTTTACGAGTATAATTCTAACATTTTAGGAGTGTAACTTTAATTTTTTTTAAGACGGTTTTGTACATAAAAATTTGAATTTATATAATTTTAACATTTTACAAGTGTAACTTTGATGATTTACGAGTGTAACTCTAATATTTTACGAGTGTAACTTTAGTAATTTTAGGTCATTTTGAGTGTAATTTTTTGAATTTTATTACATGTTGAATCTACGTAATTTACTACAAATTTATGAGTGTTACTTTAGTCCTCTATGAGGGTAACTGTAGTCCTCTATGAGTGTAACCGTAGTCCTCTATGAGTGTAACTGTAGTCCACTATGAGTGTAACTGTAGTCCTCTATGAGTGTAACTGTAGTCCTCAATGAGTGTAACTGTAGCAAAAACTATGTAAAAAGTAAGGTAGATCTAGAAAAAGGTAGATCTAGAAAAAAAATTGAAAACAAGAATAAAAACTAAAAAAAAGAAACAGATATGACATCAACAAGTGTAACTTTTAAGGTCATTTTGTGTTACTTTAATAAATAATGTGTGTTACTTTAATATAAGATATATGTGACTTTAATAAATAAAATGTGTAACTTTAATAGACGGTATATGTGACTTTAATAAATAAGATAGATAACTTTAATAGATAATGTGTAACTTTTTCAGATCTAGGAAAAAAAAGGTTACTTTAATAAATAAAATATGTAACTTTAATAGACGATATATGTGACTTTAATAAATAAAATGTGTAACTTTAATAAATAAAATGTGTAACTTTAATAGACAATATATGTGACTTTAATAAATAAAATGTGTAACTTTAATATACGATATGTGTGACTTTAATAAATAAAATGTGTAACTTTAATAGACGATATATGTGACTTTAATAAATAAAATGTGTAACTTTAATAGAGAATTTGTGTTACTTTCATAGAAGTCATTGTTACTTGACACCCTTTTTCAGATCTAGAATTAATAATTAGTGTTACTTTAATAAAGGATATATGTGACTTTAATAGATAATTTGTGTTACTTTAATAAAAGTCATTGACATTTGACAAAAAATTTCAGATCTAACAAAAAATGAAAAACCAAGACAGAAACTGCAAACAATAAAAGATTTGAAAGAAAGAAAGGAAAAGAAAAATAAAAAAATAAACACCACCACAAAGGCCTCTGCCCCACCTCTACCCCGACAGAACCACCACCACGACCCCAGCAGCAACAACAACAACAACAACAACAACAACAACAACAACAACAACAACAACAACAACAACAACAACAACAACAACGACAAAACACCACTACAGATCTGGAATAACCCAGATCTGATAAAAAAAAACAAAAAAAGAAGAAGAAAAAGGAGGCAGCGGCGGGCCCGGCGGCAGTGTAGGAGGGGCGTGAGGAGGGCCGCAGGAGAAGAAAGGAGGAAGAAGTGGCGGCTCACGGTGGTGGCAGGGCGCGTGGTGCGTCGGAGGTGGGAGGAAAAGAAATAAGAAAAGAGAATGGCGGGTGGTGGCCGTGGTGATGGCGGCAGTTCAGGGAGTGGCGACACCATGAACGGTGGTGGTGTCGAAGGTGGCATTGAGCCGCCGGGTATGGTGGTGGTTGTGGGGTAGGTGGCGGTAGTGAAGAGGGGGGGGAGATGAGTGATTTATTTGGATTTTGAATTTATTAGGGTTGTGGGGTAGGTGTTGGTGATGGTTTGGTGGTGTTGTTTGAGTAATGGAGTATGAGTGATTTATTTGGGGTTTGATTTATTTGGGTTTTAGAGAGAGGAGGGGATGAAATTATGTGAAATGAGAGAGAAGTAATTGTGAGGAAAAGTTTATATATTAAATGAGAGGGGAATTAGTGGAATTAATGATTAATTAGTGAAAGTAGAGAGGGAGTGATATTAATCACCCTTTAGGACTATCAATCTCAGCCTTCCATCTTCCCATATCCAATGGCTCTAAAGAGGACTCAAGGACTCTAAGGAATGGGGTGGACTCAATTGATCTTTGCTCTATATATATATATATATATATATATATATATAAAGTAGATGTCTACTAGTTTATTTGGTAAAGTCATGAAATATGATACTTCTGGCTTGAGATATGGGTGAGATCTTGTGCGAACCAAGTTTCAATATGAACCGCGGAGAACACCACCAGCAACGGATTCTGTTGTCGCCGAATCTACTCTGTCGACGACGTTGAGCTCACACAATCGATCTATTTCTGGAGAGAGGGGGGAGACCAGCAATGGCGAGAGGATATGTGTTTCATTCTTAGATTTCAAGTTAGTAGATCTAGGCAATTAAAAAACATTGGTAGTTTAGGAATGTTGGTGGTTGTTTGTATGTTTGGTGTGGGTTTGAGGTATGATTTGATAAAAGATTGACTTTAGTGGAACAAATTCCATAAGATGTTCAGTAATTCAATAAAAACTAATTACTGAATTTCTTTCAAAGTTTGTTAATAAGTAATATTTTAGTCTCGTTTTACCCTTCATTTAGACCTTAAATCGACTCGATTTTGTGTGCTTAAGTTGTCAAATAGTTCATTTTACTATTTTATTAGAAGTTACGAGTTTTATTAATATTATCGCAAATAAATGTTATTTGTCGAGATTTTGGTATTGCTTCCGTGTTTATTGTTATATAGGTACCGACGTACCGAGTATAAGTGGAAACAAGTATATAAGAAGAGTTAGACAGAGTCAAATTGAAGAAATGGAGTTGACTGATACAAGAAAATCCAAATTGGGTAGTGGCTTCACCAAACTCACAAAGTCCCTGCTTTGATTAAGCTCAAGCAATGACAACAAAAGCTCGTCACTCATAAGTCATAACCCTTCTATGTCATCTGCTTCACCATCAAATACCACCGTATTTGCATTTTTAGGAAAGCATTTTTAAAATAATGCTCAAAAAATAAGTATTTATTGTTTTGGGTCGGGTTTAAAACTATTTATAAAAATGGTGTCCACGTAGGCTCGGATTTCGCGAACCAAAAATACAGAGGAAACACGCCATTGGCAATGACGTGTTTCTAGTGAGTAGGAAAATGAAAACTTACAAATATGGATTAAAGCAAACACACCATTGGGAATGGCGGGTTTTCTGAAAGAGACACGTCATTCCCACTGGTGTGTTTGTGAACAATACCTTTTTTTTTTTGGAAAAAAGAAAATTAAAGACACGCCATTCGCAATGGCGTGTTTGTTCCGTGTTTCAGGTTTTGAAAACCCGAGCCTACGTGGACACCATTTTGATAAATAGTTTTGAACCCGAACCAAAATGACAAATACTTATCTTTTTAGCATTATTTTAAAAATGCTTTCGAGTTTTAGCTTTGGGTTCTCTTTTCTCCCTTTTCCTTTTGTTTTGTTTTTTGAGCAGTATAAAAGAAAGAGGCGAGAGAAACAGACAACCCATGAACCCATTAGACTAGTATTAGCTTATATTAGGAGATTATTTAGAGTATATTTTTAGACCGTCTCACTAGAATAAAAATCCGTCTCACTAGATCAGATTTTCTCAGTTTAATTTCTTTCTTTAATTCTTTCTCAAATCTTGTAATATGTTACTTCACTCGGATTTCGTATAAAGATTAAATCGAAAGATTGTGTTTTTATTCAAGTTCGTATATGTTCCGTCTCATCTTTGTTAATCAGTAAAGACTCAATCTTTCCTTCTTTGTTTTCATTTATTTTCATTTTCATTATATAGTTTTAGTAGATCTATTGATTAGTAATATTTACTTTCATTATTATTGTGTTAATTATTGTGTTTGTCTTAATCATGTTTGAGTTGTTAATTGTTGGGGTCAAAGGGAAGCTTTTGTGATTAAATGTGGTTTGAGTATGGTGTTGAGACCATAAGATTAATATGGGTAGTTTGTGTTCATTTTCATGCTCATCACATGTTGAAATGCCTTGATTAAAAGATTGAGTCTTTCACTTGTTTTGTGACTTGTCCTTATAGCGAAAGCTTGTATGAATCGATTTTGGGTCTTGTCTTTACGCGGAAGCATAAGCATGACTCAGGATTACATGTAGACCGGCCTCGTCCTCTTCTTGAGTCGAGACCCGATTCACTTCCTTCACATTTGCGACCCCGAGACCTTGTTTTTCCCCTTATTTGCATTTGTTTTAGTTTATTCATTTCATAGTTATTTCTTACTAATTTAGTTACATCAAAACCAAAATCTTAGTTCGACTACACAAAAACTTAAAAGTGAGACTTATAGCCTAACCCCACCGTCCTTTGTGGTTCGACCTCGACTTCCGCTAACGACTTCCGCTAACGACTTCCGCTAACGACTTTCGCTAATGCATTATTTGAGTCTATATCAATTTTGTTTGCGTGAGCGGTGCGCAACAAACCGCCCATCATTTGTTTTACGGTATTTCCTTCTATGGTCAGCCCTTTTATAAACATACAAGGGTAGAAAAATAGTTCTGGATGATATTTATTAGATATTGAGCCTTGATAAGCTCTTATATTTTAATCACCCTTGTCTTTAGTTTTGCTGTCTACTAGCCTATTCGTGCGGTGTATAGTTATTAGAGCAGCTGAAAATGTTTCAAATTGATAAAGTTTGCTAGAAGCGTATAATTATTTGGGTTTTTAGTTCTTTTTCTTTAAATGTTGGTTGAAAATAAGTTTAGAGCATATTTGTTGTCGCCTGCCATCCTTGCCAGTTTGCTAAATTATAGTCTATTGATGTTGCCAGTTTTCTTGCACGGTGGTAGCAGTTCTAATGTTGGTCTCGTGCCGAAGATGTTGATGGTTTGAGATTAGCAGTGGCCGACATATTGTTGGTGGGGTACAGTGAAATCAAGCTCGATGATGGGTTGCTCAAAGGAGGAATTGAGTGATTGGTGGTTGCCGTTGTCGTTGATATGATCTATTTGTGTTGGTACTTGTGTGACACCCTCAAATTTGCGGAAAGATAAACAAGTAATTTAAATAAATAAAAGATGAGAATACGTTTCTAATAGGTTCACTTTAGTGAAAATCGGTAAATTTTAAAACCGGAACCTATCATTAAATATATTCATCATAACGAAGGTGTCTTAAAGAAAAAGGTTCATAACAAAAAGGAAATAATATTATACATAAAAAGTATCTGAAACGGGAGACATATCTCCCGTATAAATACAGAAATAAAAGAGTGTATAATAATATACAATCCTAAGAACCGAATATAGGTCCAAGGTAATACTTCGCTCGCTAGCTCGTCAATGTACCCAAGTATGCATCACAAACCTGCCAACCGCATTAAATATAAACACGGAAGCCACAGTCAGTGGGGAGTAACTCCGAGTTCTCCCAGCCACGAAATGTCGAGTTTAATAAAACATGAATAACATAAAAGCAATGTATATGGAAAATAAAAAACTTACATATAAGATATGCTTTTCATGTTATGAAACAAATAACTAACATATAACCTATCATATGAAAGCTATCATGTGAATCCGATAATAAAATATAACACTAGGTAGGGAAGCTGGTATGCTAGCTCAGAGGTTACCATGTAACATGGGCATGATACACTCAAACCCTAATCAACACGTAATCATGTGAATCAGTTAACAATCGGTAATCCAAACTCTATCAATCTTAGCCGGCTTGCATCTCACCTTCTAAAACTCATAGAATCATACAAACATTAAAGACCAATACGTCT
>JAIUZE010015491.1:0-46406 GCA_022085475.1 Heliosperma pusillum
TTTGTATGCAGGTCTAGTAACAGGCTTAGGTAGAGCTGGTTTGGTTTTCCCCATTTTTTCAACCCTCAAAGCCAGGTTGACAACATCATCATAGGACCACAAAGGTTGCATCCTTACTCTAGCAGCAATGCTCCTATCTAAACCCTCCAAGAATCTGGCAATCCTTTGCTCAAGTTTCTCATTGACCTCACACTGGAGAGTCAATTGCTCAAAGTCCCTGAGGTATGCCTCTACAGACCTCTCTTCTTGTTTCAGTTTGGATAGTTTAATGAACAGATCTTGGGTGTAGTCTTTAGTGACAAATTTGTTTAGCATCTTCTTTTTCAGTTTTGACCAAGACCTAAGAGGTTCCTTAACCTCCTTAATCCTTTGGTGCTTTAAGTTGTCAAACCATAGGGATGCATACCCTTTCAATCTTAGCACAGCAACTTTAAAAGACTTAATATCAGAGTAACTTTTGTATTCAAATACCTTCTCAACATCCCTAATCCATTCTAATAGATCCTCAGGGTTTAAACTACCAGAGAATTCAGGAATTTCTACCTTGAGATGCTTGTCAGTGTGCTCTGGAATCTCCTCATAAGTTCTGTTGCTTTCTCCTGAGTCTGACCCTTCTTCCTCCTGCAGGGGATGTCCTCTTCCCATGCCCATGTGGCCACGACCTCTGCCTCTGCCTCTAGGGGGTGGTCTTCCCCTCCGTGGAGGAGCAATGTTCTCCATGACAGTGTTCAAGGCAGCCAGCACTACATTTGACAAGATGCCTGCGAAGCTGATCCACTCTGCCTCAATACTGCAAGCCTCTCATATTGGGTCTTTTTTGTGTTTTTGTTGTGTTAGGATAAAAAAAAAAAAAAAAAAACAATGGCCTCACAACCCAAAGCTCTGATACCCCCAGAATTGCAGTGATATATAGGGGTGTGTAGGAATTGGACACCCTAGAATCCTATCTCGCACTGGATATGGATGTTACTCAACTCCCACAGCTCAACAAAGGGAATCAAACAAACAAACTAGACTAGCTACGACTCCTTACCACAGCCAAGCACAACACAGGTAAGCAAGGCTTGACACTAAACATACAAGCAAACACCCCACAGTCTATGCACAGGATATCTAACTTGCCACAGACTTAGATCAACAACCACAGCCTAGCACAGGAAGTTATCTGGCCTGACTTTCAACCAAGACAATGCATAAGTTGGAAAGATTTTAGAAATGAGAACAATGCTCAGTTTTTTCATTCAATAATCAACTGCCTTGTACAAAAAGAGCATGGGTCCTTATATAGGCCTCAATGCTGGATGTGATTACAACCCTAGAGTATCATCTAAGGGCCAAGATTAACTATTAAAAGATGACAAAATACTGGCTAGAAATACAGACTGCTAATGCTAAAAGAAAAACAATAAAACAGACAAACTGCAGACATTTGACAATGACATGCTCCAGGTTGTGCTTGTTGCTTGGTGTTGGCTTGGAACTTGTGGACGAGGCTCATCAATGCTCCTTGACCTTCTTCTGCAGTAGTTCTAATAGTAGGGAAGACAAGGAAGGACTTTTGGAGATAGTCTTTCAGTTTTTAGCTAGAAATGGAAAGACTGCTTTATGCTTTATGCTTTGGGTAGGCTGTTTTGATTTGGATTTTTAGGGTAGTTGTGTTGTGTTTTGGAACTGGTTCCCTAGGACTTTTTTGGACTAGGTGGGTAAGGTTTTAGCTGGGCTTGGTGGTAGCTGGTGGTTCAGAGTGTGGTGGTAGTTATGCCTTCCCCAAGTGACTGGTGTAGGCTGTTTTTGTGATATTGTGGTGGGGTGTTGGTGGGCTTGTCTTTGTCTTGCTTGGCTCGTGTCTTGGCTAGTGTCCTGGCTCATGTCCTGGCCAACATTGCTCAGCTTGCAGCTTCCCCTTTTGTTACCCATCCCTTGCCCCCCGATTGACCCTTGGATACCCATGTAGACCTCCCCTTGGTTGCCAATGCTCACCCCTTGATCCCCCTTGGCCTGCCCCCTGTCCCTAGTGTTGAATTCTGCCCTGCCCTGTGCCCCAGCTCCTGCTGCAAACTCATGCGTTTCCAATTCCTCGGTGACGGTAGGGACTCTGTGATTTACTCAGAGTGACACCATGACCTATTGGAAGAAAGCCTCTCTTAGAGTCTTTCATTTTGAACCGATCAAGAATCTTATCTATATAAGTTTCTTGACTTAATGCTAGTATCCTCTTGGATCTATCTCTATAGATCCGGATACCCAAAATGCGTTGTGCCTCTCCCAAATCCTTCATCTGAAAATGTTTCCCAAGCCACTCCTTGGTAGAAGTAAGCATTGGTATGTCATTCCCAATGAGAAGTATGTCATCCACATACAAGATAAGGAAAGTAACTTTGCTCCCACTAAACTTCATGTATAAACATGGTTCCTCGACACTTCGAGTGAATCCCTTTTGTTTAATTACATGATCGAAGCGATGATTCCAACTCCTTGATGCTTGCTTAAGACCATAAATGGATCTCTTAAGTTTGCATACCTTCTTAGGGTTGGATTTATCCTCAAAACCTTCAGGTTGTGTCATGTACCCTTCCTCTTCTAGAATCCCATTCAAGAAGGCGGTTTTGACATCCATTTGCCAAATTTCATAGTTATAAAATGCGGCAACCGCTAAGAGAATCCTAATGGATCGAAGCATGGCGACTGGGGCAAAAGTTTCGTCATAGTGTAAACCATGAACGTGAGTGAAGCCTTTTGCCACCAATCTAGCTTTGTAGATATCATTATGTCCATCTATGCCATTCTTGATCTTGTGGATCCACTTGCACTGAAGAGGTCGCACCTTCTCAGGTAAGTCTACCAAGTCCCATACTTGATTTTCGTACATAGAATCCATTTCGGATTGCATGGCCTCTAGCCAATGCTTGGAGTCGGGACTAGAAACGGCCGACTTGTAGGTTGTGGTTTCATCACTTTCAAAAAGTAATAAATCACCATCTCCCTCGATACATCCGAGGTAACGATCAGGTTGAGAACTCATTCTACCTGACCTTCTAGGGACAATAACCGTTTCAGACGAGGAGGGAACGTTTTCCTCCACTTCATTTTCGGTTTGTGGCTCTCGAACTTCATCAAGTTCGAATTTTCTCCCACTCTGCCTTTTATAAACGAAATCGCTTTCTAGAAAGACAGCATCACGAGACACAAACACTTTGTCCTCATGACGGTTGTAGAAGTAATATCCACGAGTCTCCTTAGGGTATCCTACAAAATAACATTTGTCGGATCTGGGTGCGAGCTTGTCATTAGACTTCTCATGAACCAACGCCTCGCAACCCCAAATTTTCATAAACGACAAATAAGGAACCTTTCCTTTCCATATCTCATATGGAGTTTTATTGGCTGCTTTAGTCGGGCTACGATTTAGTGAAAATATTGCGGTTAAGATGGCAAATCCCCCAAACGAGTCAGGAAGCTCTGTAAGACTCATCATCGACCGAACCATATCTAATAAAGTTCGGTTTCTCCTTTCAGACACACCATTTAATTGAGGTGTTCCAGGAGGAGTCCATTGTGATACTATACCACAATATTTTAGGTGTGAATCAAATTCATAATTTAGATATTCACCACCACGATCGGATCGTAGGGTTTTTATCTTCTTATTCAGTTGGTTTTCCACTTCATGTTGAAACTCTTTGAACTTTTCAAAGGCTTCACTCTTATGCCTCATTAAGTAGACGTATCCATATCTACTTAAATCGTCGGTAAAAGTAATGAAGTACTTGTAACCACCTCTAGCTTGGTGAGTCATTGGGCCACATACGTCGGTATGTACAAGGCCTAATACTTCACTTGCTCGTGTCCCTTTTCCTGTAAAAGGAGCACGAGTCATCTTGCCCAAAAGACAAGATTCGCCTTCACCATAAGATTCGTAATCAAATGGTTTGAGAAGTTTCGTTGAAACAAGTCTCTTTATGCGTCGTTCGTTTATATGACCTAAACGACAATGCCAAAGGTATGATTGATTAGGTTCACCTAATTTGAGCTTCTTGCTTTCGATATGATAAATTTCATTAACATTATCAAGAACATAAATGCCTCCAATAGAGATGGCTTTACCATAAAACACATCATTAAAAGAAAACGAACAACTATTGTTCTTGATTACAAAAGAGAAACCCTCCGCGTCAAGTACGGAAATGGAGATAATGTTCTTTGTCAAGGAGGGTACAAAATAACAATTATTTAAAAACAACTCAAGACCACTAGCTAAGGTTAATACATAAGTTCCTACAGAGACGGCGGCAACTCTTGCTCCATTCCCCATTCGTAGGTCCACATCACCCTTGGCTAGTGCTCGCACGTCCTTCAGCCCCTGCAAGTGATTACAAAGGTGAGAGCCACATCCAGTATCAAATACCCAAGTGGAAGTGCAAGCATAGTTAATATCTATCATATAGAGAGAAGAGAGGATTATACATGACGGTGTCACACATCCGTCCTTCTTATCCTGCAAATACTTGGGACAATTGCGTTTCCAATGTCCCTTGCCTTTACAATAAAAGCATTCGGCTTCGGCGTGCTTCTTACCCTTAGCCTTGGCATTGCTATACATAATAGCTTTGCCCTTTCCTTTCCTTGCTTCTTAAATTGGGCTTTGGCTTTTCCCTTCCCCTTTTGAACCCCTAGCTTCAAGTTCTTCAATCTCATTGTAAGAACATCCTTTTGCTCACTCCCACTTGCTTCCATATCCCTTTCGACTTGGGTAAGGAGAGCATGGAGCTCATGAAAGCTCTTATCCATGCCATGCATGTTATTGTTTGCCCTAGTTTGGGCAAACTTGGGAGGAAGTGAGTGAAGGATGCGACCGCTAGCTTCTTTGGAATTTTGACCCCTAGACGATCTAGAGTGTCAACATGTTCCACCATCTTAAGCACATGTGGGCCAACCTTTTGGCCCTTTTCTAGCTTGGCTTCAAAAAGCCGAGTCATAGCATTGTATTGGCGAATCTCGGGTGATTGAGAAAAAGCCAATGTCACCCTAGAGAATATCTCATATGCTCCAAGGGTGATGTATTGTTGCTTAAGGGTTGCGGACATCGACCAAATCAAGACCATCTTGACGTCGTTTGCTACCTTAAGGTATTCCTCATAGGCGGCTTTGGCCGCATTAGTGGCCCTTGGGCCGGGTTCATTGGGAGGTGCCTCGGTCAAGTAGCGCAAAACGTTATCCGATAACGCCGCACTCTTGATCGTTTGCTCCCACTCGACGAAATTAGTTCCATCGTCTTTTAAGATGTATTTGTCCATAACGGACCTTAGCCATGAGTCTTTTCCTAGTTGAACGGTGTTGTTATTGTTTGCCATTGCGGATTATGAATAACTACAACAAAATTAGGAAATATTAACATTCATTGTTTTAATCAATTTTACTTGTATAACCAATTTAAACAAGTCACTCATATAATGACCCCTCACGAAATTATATAAGCGATTCCGAGACCCGCATTTTAGACAAAAGAACATGTCATGCAACTTTTATGTAAAAGACGGTAAGTCAACTTTTGACTAATTCTATTCCTAGAACTCTCGGTCGACGGATTTCAACTAAAACCATCTCCTAGTCCCAAGATAACGCTTATCTTGTTGAGTCCAACCCAATTTAGGCGTGTGATCGTATCACCCTACTTACCCGAGGTAAAAAGGTCCACGTTGTGGTTGTTCTAATTAACACGGGGTTCATAGGTGCTTCAATTGGTAAGGCTAAATCTCAATTCCTTTTTAAGTTATGTGAGAGGTCTTGCCAATTTTAGTTATTAATTCCCTATAAGTGAACTAAGTCGGCAAATTTTGAATAACGTTGAATTGACAATCGATAAATAAAATGCATGTTGGTGATTTTGGCATGTGCGGAAAATAAAGCAAGCAATCAAATTAAATCCTAGTATGGCCACCTAGCTAATCTAATTAACTAGATGATTACAAATCGGAAACCAACTCCTTGGTCCCTTGCCTCTTCATGGAACGCTTTCCAATATGGCACAGTCTTTTGGAACACCGACTTTGGGAATCACCGTCTTCACAATAAATAATTACAAAAATACAAATGAATACATAACAAAATCCTATTATACATTTGATCTATAAAATGAAATTATTAATTATTACAAAACGGCGATACGAAATCGCAATAAATTACAACCCAATCGGTATTCCCTTACATTACGGGTAATACCGATTAAAAATAATCTAGGCCATACTAGGTACAACTTGCAATAAAATAAATAAATGACATTCATTCATTCAACAACATAAATAAAAATGTTGTAAAATCATGCCAAAATCACCCTCAACACTTGTCATGTTCATTCTAGCTCGGTTTTTACGAATTTTATCGATTTTATCTACTAAAAATCAATAATCAACACTTAAATCGTATTTAAGCTCAAAATAATTATATAAACTGATTTAGAACTTAAAATTAGTCCCCACTAATTTCACTTGTATTTAATTAGTTTGAATTGATCGCATTTGCTATTTAAAGAGGTTTAATCATAACTTTTATGAATTAAACCCAAAATAAAATGAAAAATCATTAAAATTGAAAAAAAAAATATTTTTACATACTGGAACACTTCCAGGAACCTCAAGAACAAAAAACATTTGCCTAAAAAATTTGAAATGATTTTATGAACAAATAGCTTTATAAGAATCGGTTTTTATCAAATAAAAACCAACAAAAATAGTAAAATGATGAAACAAATTTTCAAATTTTACCAGGATGATATAAATAATATTATAAAATGTACAAAACATTATCAACTCCAGAAAGTCACGTTTCAATTTTAAGAACAAAATAACTCCTTTAAATCGATTTTTATCCAATAAAAATCAATAACCATGCAATACATGACGAAATATCACGAAAAATTACATACAATATGTAAAACATGCATGTGAGAACATATTAAAAATTTGAGGCCAGATTCAACATGCAACTATTTTTAGTTAACTTTTAACATAAAACCGCATGTTAACTCGGTTTTAAAGGCCATAAATCATAATAAATAGCAAAATAATTCGTAAATTCACCAAATTTGACCACAAACATTTTGAGGTCAGTAGGTATGCATGCAAATCAGAAAATTTCGTGAAAACCATTTTTAACATAAATTTTCGATTTTTACTCACGTTATCGTATAACCCGATTTTAATGCTTAAAATCAACATGCATGCTACAAGCTAGCTCTGATACCACATGAAAGTTCATAGACCCTAATTAGACTATTCTAATTAGTTACTAAATTACTTGTTAATTTAGTGTTTAATAAAGATCTATGTAACATGCATGCAAATTAAAATGCATAATAAAAAGTAAGAAGAAATTTCCTTACATTGGGAAATTTCGTTTTATATGGGCACAACAAGAAACACCTTTCTTGTTGTTCTTGTGCTAGAAAGAAATAGATGATCCTCCTTGTAATCTTCAAACTAGAAGACCTCCTTTTAGATGCACCCAAGAGAGAACCCAAACTTATCACTTAGTTTTTGACTAGAAAACACAAGTGAAAAAGATGAACTAATATTAGATTTTATTACTACTCTAGTAATAGGAAAATATTAGTATTTGAGAGGTTTTAGAGAGATGAGGATTTTAGTGAGATAAGCACAAAATAAGAATGAACAAGCAAGTCAAAAAATGAACAACAAAGTTGTCCTTTTAAGGACACTATGGTCCGGCCAAGGCAAGCCTATGTGGCCTCTTATTTTGCTTAAAATAATCTCATGCAATTACTTTGAGTGTAGTAGTGAATAAGACTATGATCATGTGTCATAAACATGACATGATCACATGTTGTAGTGTAACACAAGAAACAACAATCATCATGTTATACACTACCAATTTTCGGCATCCACTAGTGTCATTTGGTCCATTTTTATTTTTGATATTTGTCCCACAAATACTTATAATCATATGTTTAATTATCTTGTATAATTAAGGGTTAATTTGATCATATAACAATTATATGACTCAAATTAATAAATAATATACATGCAGCAGGAGCTGGGGCACAGGGCAGGGCATAATTCAACACTAGGGACAAGGAGCAGGCAAAGGGGGATCAAGGGGTGAGCATTGGTAACCAAGGGGAGGTCTTCATGGGTATCCAAGGGTCAATCTGGGGGCAAGGGATGGGTAACAAAAGGGGAAGCTGCAAGCTGAGCAATGTTGGCCAGGACACGAGCCAAGACACGAGCCAAGCAAGCCAAAAACAAGCCCACCAACACCCCACCACAAAATCACAAAAACAGCCTATACCAGTCACTTGGGGAAGGCATAACTACCACCACACTCTGAACCACCAGCTACCACCAAGCCCAGCTAAAACCTTACCCACCTAGGTCCAAAAAAGTCCTAGGGAACCAGTTCCAAAACACAACACAACTACCCTAAAAATCCAAATCAAAACAGCCTACCTAAAGCATAAAGCATAAAGCAGTCTTTCCATTTCTAGCTAAAAACTGAAAGACTATCTCCAAAAGTCTTTCCTTGTCTTCCCTACTATTAGAACTACTGCAGAAGAAGGTCAAGGAGCATTGATGAGCCTCGTCCACAAGTTCCAAGCCAACACCAAGCAACAAGCACAACCTGGAGCATGTCATTGTCAAATGTCTGCATTTTGTCTGTTTTATTGTTTTTCTTTTAGCATTAGCAGTCTGTATTTCTAGCCAGTATTTTGTTATCTTTTAATAGTTAATCTTGGCCCTTAGATGATACTCTAGGGTTGTAATCAGATCAAGCATTGAGGCCTATATAAGGACCCATGCTCTTTTGTACAAGGCAGTTGATTATTGAATGAAAAAAACTTGAGCATTGTTCTCATTTCCAAAATCTTTCCAACTTGTGCTTTGCCTTAGTTGAAAGTCAGGCCTGATAACATCCTGTGCTAGGCTGTGGTTGTTGATCTAAGTCTGTGGCAAGTTAGATATCCCTGTGCATAGACTGTGGGGTGTTTGCTTGTTGTTTAGTTCAAGCCTGCTTACCTGTGCTTGGCTGTGGTAAGGAGTCTTAGCTAGTCTAGTTTGTTGTTTGATTCCCTGTGTTGAGCTGTGGGAGTTGAGTAACATCCATATCCAGTGCTAGATAGGAGTCTAGGGTCCAATTCCTAACACACCCCTATAATATCACTGCAATTCTGGCATCAGAGCTTTGGTTGTGAGGCCATTGTTATCCTAACTACAACAAAAACACAAAAAATAACCCAATGAGTGAAGAGAGGCTTGCAGGTATTGAAGGCAAGGTGGATCAGCTAGCAGGCACTGTCAATGTAGTGCTGGCTGCCTTGAACACTGTCATGGAGAACATTGCTCCTCCACTGAGGGGAAGACCACCCCCTAGAGGCAGAGGCAGAGGTCGTGGCCACATGGGCATGGGAAGAGGACATCCCCTGCAGGAGGAAGAAGGGTCAGACTCAGGAGAAAGCAACAGAACTTATGAGGAGATTCCAGAGCACACTGACAAGCATCTCAAGGTAGAAATTCCTGAATTCTCTGGTAGTTTAAACCCTGATGATCTATTAGAATGGATTAGGGATGTTGAGAAGGTATTTGAATACAAAAGTTACTCTGATATTAAGTCTTTTAAAGTTGCTGTGCTAAGATTGAAAGGGTATGCATCCCTATGGTTTGACAACTTAAAGCACCAAAGGATTAAGGAGGGTAAGGAACCTCTTAGGTCTTGGTCAAAACTGAAAAAGAAATGCTAAACAAATTTGTCACTAAAGACTACACCCAAGATCTGTTCATTAAACTATCCAAACTGAAACAAGAAGAGAGGTCTGTAGAGGCATACCTCAGGGACTTTGAGCAATTGACTCTCCAGTGTGAGGTCAATGAGAAACCTGAGCAAAGGATTGCCAGATTCTTAGAGGGTTTAGATAGGAGCATTGCTGCTAGAGTTAGGATGCAACCTTTGTGGTCCTATGATGATGTTGTCAACCTGGCCTTGAGGGTTGAGAAAATGGGGAAAACCAAACCAGCTCTACCTAAGCCTGTTACTAGACCTGCATACAAACCTTACAGTGGTATTAGGGTGGGAGAGACCCCTAAGACAACCAGCCAATCAACCACAGACAAAGGAAAGGGAGTTGTGAGCTCTAAACCCAACCCCACCCCAACTGAGAACAAAATCAGATGTTTCCAATGCCAAGGTTATGGTCACTTTAGGAAGGACTGTCCTTCTAAGAGAACCATGACACTTATGGAGGTAGAAGAGTGGGAGAAGGAGGGATTAGTTGAGTATGAGGTTGATGACAGCATGATGCTAGAGGTAGTGACAGCTGAGGAGGAACCAATGCAGGACTTGGTCATGGCTCACCCTGACACAGGCCATAACTTGGTCCTATGGAGGGTCATACACTCTCAACATACTCCATTGGAGGATGACCAGAGGTCCTTAATATTCAGAAGCAGGTGCACCATTCAAGAGAGGGTCTGCAACTTGATCATTGATGGGGGGAGTTGTACCAATGTGGCTTCCATCACCCTAGTGAACAAGCTAAGTCTGATTACTCAAGAACACCCACACCCCTACAAACTGAGATGGCTTAACAAGGGGGCTGAGGTGGAGGGTTGATAGGCAATGCCTGGTGCCATTCTCTATTGGGAAGGTATACCAAGATGAGGTATTGTGTGATGTAGTACCAATGGATGCCTGTCACCTACTACTAGGGAGGCCTTGGGAGTTTGATAGAAACACCACTCATCAGGGTAGGGATAACACCTATAGCTTCAGGCATGGGGGAAAGAAGGTAACTTTGACACCTCTACCACCCAACCAGAGGAATTATGGGAGTCCCAATGTGCCAGAGGAGGTCAATGGGGTGTTGTTTTTATCAGAGGCAGCTATGATCAAGGAGATGAAGCAAGAACAACCTGTGATCATCTTGCTATCTAAGGAAGTAACAGAAGGGGAAGGTTCCAAATTGCCTGCAGAGGTTGAACCTTTGATCTTGAGATACAAGGAGGTTTTTCCAAGAGAGTTACCAGATGGACTACCACCCCTAAGAGGGATTGAGCACCACATTGATTTGGTCCCAGGTTCTGTGCTGCCAAATAGGCCAGCCTACAGGAGTGACCCAACTGCCACCAAGGAGTTGCAGAAGCAGATTGAGGAGCTTATGAGCAAAGGGTTTGTGAGGGAATCCCTAAGCCCTTGTGCTGTACCTGCTCTACTAGTGCCTAAGAAGGATGGCACCTGGAGGATGTGCACTGACAGCAGGGCAATCAACAACATTACAGTCAAGTATAGGTTCCCCATTCCAAGGCTAGATGACATGCTTGATGAGCTAAGTGGAGCTCAGGTCTTTTCCAAGATTGATCTAAGGCAGGGTTACCATCAGGTGAGGCTCAGAGAGGGGGATGAATGGAAGACTGCATTCAAGACAAAACATGGTCTGTATGAATGGCTTGTCATGCCATTTGGACTATCCAATGCACCAAGCACCTTCATGAGACTTATGACAGAAGTGTTGAGGCCTTGTTTGGGCAGGTTTGCTGTGGTTTACTTTGATGACATCCTAGTGTATAGTAGCAGCAGAGGGGAACATCTCAGGCACCTTGAAACAATCTTTGGGATCTTAAAGGAGCAGAAGCTGTATGGGAAGCTAGAGAAGTGTACCTTCATGGTTGAGGAGGTTGCATTTCTAGGGTACATTGTGTCAGGAAGAGGAATCTCAGTTGATCAGGAGAAGGTTGCAGCCATTCAAACATGGCCTACACCTAAAACCATCACTGAGGTGAGGGGGTTCCATGGGTTGGCTTCATTCTATAGGAGGTTCATCAAGAACTTCAGTTCAGTTGTAGCACCCATCACTGAGTGCTTGAAGAAAGGGGAGTTCCAGTGGACTGAGGAGGCCCAACAATCCTTTGAGAGGATCAAGAGGTTGATGTGTGAGACTCCAATCCTTAAACTACCTGACTTTGATCAGCTGTTTGAGGTGGAATGTGATGCTAGTGGGGTTGGCATTGGGGCAGTGTTGATACAAGGGCAAAAGCCAGTTGCTTATTTTAGTGAGAAACTGAATGGTGCCAAGCTCAAGTACTCCACTTATGATAAGGAATTCTATGCCATCATCAGAGCAGTCATGCATTGGGGGCACTACTTGAAGCCAAAGCCTTTTGTTCTGCACTCAGATCATGAGGCATTGAAATATATCAGTGGCCAACACAAGCTGAATCACAGGCATGCCAAGTGGGTGGAGTTTCTACAATCCTTTACATTCTCTAGTAAGTATAAGGAGGGGAAACAGAATGTTGTGGCAGATGCACTGTCAAGGAGGCATTCTCTGTTATCAGTCATGGAGCAAAGGGTGTTGGGGTTTGAATTTCTGAAAGAATTGTACAAGGAGGACCCTGACTTTGCTGAGGAATGGATCACACAAACTGGAGGAGGAAGGACTCAAGGGGGGAAGTACATGCTGCAGGAGGGGTTCTTGTTCCAAGGAAACAAGCTATGCATCCCAAGGGGTTCTTACAGGGATCTACTCATCAGGGAAGTACACTCAGGAGGACTAGGGGGACACTTTGGGGTTCAAAAGACACTTGAAATACTGCAGGATCAATTCTACTGGCCCAGGATGATAGGGGATGTTCAGGTTGTCCTCAGGAGGTGCTCCACATGTCAACAAGCCAAGAGTTCTTTCCAGACTGGACCTTACACTCCACTACCAGTGCCAAACAAACCTTGGGAGGATGTGAGCATGGACTTTATTGTTGCACTACCCAGAACACAAAGAGGTAAGGATTCTGTAATGGTTGTTGTTGACAGGTTTAGCAAGATGGCTCACTTTGTGGCTTGCAAGAAGACTGAGGATGCTGCAAGTGTTGCTGAGCTATACTTGAAGGAGATTGTGAGGCTACATGGGGTTCCTAAGTCAATAGTCTCAGACAGGGATGTTAAGTTCATGAGTTACTTCTGGAAAACACTATGGAGGCTCTTGAAGACCAGGCTTTTGTTCAGCACCTCTCACCACCCTCAAACTGATGGCCAAACTGAGGTCACAAACAAGACTCTAGGGAGGATCTTGAGGTGTCTGGTAAGCAAGTCATTGAAGGATTGGGACTTGAAGCTATCTCATGCTGAGTTTGCTTTCAACAGAGCACCCTCATCTGCCACAGGTCACAGTCCATTTGAGGTTGTCTATGGGGTTAATCCACTTATGCCACTGGAATTAGCTAACATACCAAGGGAGGAAGTGAACTTTGATGCAAAGAGGAGGGTTGAGCAGATGGTGAAGCTTCATGAGTCAGTCAGAAAGCAAATAGAAAGGGCAAATGATAGGTACAAGAAACAGTCCAAGGTTCCTAGGTCCAAGAAGGAGTTTGTGCCAGGGGATTTAGTGTGGCTCCACTTGAGGAAGGAGAGGTTCCCAGCTAGGAGGAAGAACAAACTCATGCCTAGAGCTGATGGTCCATTTGAAATCATAGAAAGTGTTGGTCCTAATGCATACAAGGTTGATCTACCAGGAGACTATGGGGTTCATGGCACGTTCAATGTAGGGGATCTCAGTCCATACTATGGGGATTCTGGAGATGAGGAGGCTACAGGCTTGAGGACAAGCCCAAATCAACCAGGGGAGGATGCAGCAGGAGCTGGGGCACAGGGCAGGGCAGAATTCAACACTAGGGACAAGGGGCAGGCCAAGGGGGATCAAGGGGTGAGCATTGGTAACCAAGGGGAGGTCTTCATGGGTATCCAAGGGTCAATCTGGGGGCAAGGGATGGGTAACAAAAGGGGAAGCTGCAAGCTGAGCAATGTTGGCCAGGACACGAGCCAAGACACGAGCCAAAGACAAGCCCACCAACACCCCACCACAATATCACAAAAACAGCCTACACCAGTCACTTGGGGAAGGCATAACTACCACCACACTCTGAACCACCAGCTACCACCAAGCCCAGCTAAAACCTTACCCACCTAGGTCCAAAAAAGTCCTAGGGAACCAGTTCCAAAACACAACACAACTACCCTAAAAATCCAAATCAAAACAGCCTACCCAAAGCATAAAGCATAAAGCAGTCTTTCCATTTCTAGCTAAAAACTGAAAGACTATCTCCAAAAGTCTTTCCTTGTCTTCCCTACTATTAGAACTACTGCAGAAGAAGGTCAAGGAGCATTGATGAGCCTCGTCCACAAGTTCCAAGCCAACACCAAGCAACAAGCACAACCTGGAGCATGTCATTGTCAAATGTCTGCATTTTGTCTGTTTTATTGTTTTTCTTTTGGCATTAGCAGTCTGTATTTCTAGCCAGTATTTTGTCATCTTTTAATAACTAATCCTGGCCCTTAGATGATACTCTAGGGTTGTAATCACATCCAGCATTGAGGCCTATATAAGGACCCATGCTCTTTTGTACAAGGCAGTTGATTATTGAATGAAAAAAAACTTGAGCATTGTTCTCATTTCCAAAATCTTTCCAACTTGTGCTTTGTCTTAGTTGAAAGTCAGGCCTGATAACATCCTGTGCTAGGCTGTGGTTGTTGATCTACGTCTGTGGCAAGTTAGATATCCCTGTGCATAGACTGTGGGGGGTTTGCTTGTTGTTTAGTTCAAGCCTGCTTACCTGTGCTTGGCTGTGGTAAGGAGTCTTAGCTAGTCTAGTTTGTTGTTTGATTCCCTGTGTTGAGCTGTGGGAGTTGAGTAACATCCATATCCAGTGCTAGATAGGAGTCTAGGGTCCAATTCCTAACACACCCCTATAATATCACTGCAATACACTTAACTTTTAAGTGATATTTTATCATTATATCAATATATAATGGGTCCCACAATGCCTAGTTAGTTTATTTTACAACTCCTTGTAAATATAATTAACTAATCACCTCTACCTCAAAGTATATGCATAACCTCAACTAATTTAATGAATTAACTATTAATCATTAAATTAAATCTTATTTAATCGTATTAAAATAAGACGTAAAATTTATTCAGTCAATTATCGTATAATTGACTAATAAACTTATCTGGAATGAGTTCGTAACTTACATTCCAATAATTAACTCTCGTAACTAACCATATATCAAATATATATGTAAAGTACTAATTAATATGTATCGTATACAGATAATTAGATTTCTGTTTGGGTCTCATCCTATAGGTGTGACCGAAAGGGGTCAGTTGATTACCGCTGTCATACGACAATAACGTCTAACTCTAGTCAGCTGACCGTTATCGATTTACGTTAATCAACTGACGTGGAGTATCAAAATACTAGTCATCCCACTAATATTCCAAAATGAGATTTATAATATAAATGCACTATTGTGGAGGACACTTGCTCCAACAACTAGAACTCTCTAAATTATCAAACACAATTCATCTATAAAACTTCAAGTTGAATGTGTGTAGCCTCTATTTAATTAGGGTTTTTTTTATTATCTTATTTTAACCAGTGAATAAATTTAATTTATTAGAGTGTAACTTCAATTGCAATGTTTATTGTATGTCACTTCAAGTTGAATTCGTGTAACTTCTATGCAATTATTGTGTAACCTTTATGCAACAGGAGTACATGATCAAGGCAAGACACAAACTCAAGACAACAACATAATTCAAGACAACAACAACAATACAACCAACACCATGACTAGTTATGACAATGTTTTATTCAGTCCAAGTAACCACCACCTCATGCCAGCAAAAACAACACTACTCCAGCCAGAACAAAGCCTAGCCATCCACTTCCCAACACTTAGCCAAAACAACACACAACCAACAACAAAACAAACCCAACACAACAACAACAACCTTCAGCCACAACCAGTTAGTCACAGTCTTTCTAAACAGGGTCCATGGGGCCTTATACACTCAAACAAGCCTAACCAGTGATCAATCTTAGTCCTAGGGAGGGTCCTCTACAACTTTCCCCAGGATTTCTTCTCCAGGAAATGCACACAACAAAAGTTAGCTTAGGGACAAACTCAAATTGTCCAGAATTCAGCCCTTTTTGCAGTAGTTCAAATGTCACTATCAAACTTTCCTATTTTGAACAAACCAGCTCGAGGATCTTTTAGCAGACCCTTTGGCATTCATCCTACTCCAGTTTGGCTCAAGAACCAAGCTTGAAAGTCCACTCCTTCACCAGATCAACCCAAGCAAACCAATTAAGTCAGATTGTCTTATGTGAACTGCTTTTTCTACTTTATTGCTTTAGTCTGAACAATGTAGCTGTTATTTCTGTTTCTTTTGTAAGACAACTATAGCCTTAGATGTAATGAACGAGTAAGATGTAATCTCATTGCCTATAAAAGGCTTATTCCTAATGAATGAAAGACAGATTTGAAGTAAACACAAAAACTGAAACCTTTGTTTCTGTTATTATCTCTTGGTTGTGTGCTTGAGAAACTTCCTTTGCTGTGTGCTTGGAAGTGAGCTTAGATCCTTAGCTGTATGCTGGGATCAAGGTTCAACCCTCAACCAATGGCTTTGTGCTTTGGTTAAGGTTCTATCTCGTTCTTTCAGCATTCAATCCAAGCAAAACAGAACAAACTTTGAGTGTCCTAAACTTAGCTTACTTTGTCTACATTGTGCTTGTTTCCTTGATACTTTCAGTGCAATTGGTTATCAGAGCTTTGGTTTTTGAGTTCATTTACCTAACTATATTAAAAACACAAAATCAGCCATGAGTGAAGAGAGTTTTACAGGTCTTGAAAACACAGTTCAGGGTCTTGTCAGAACTGTGATGGAAGTCTCCATGTAACACCCGGAAATGTACCCTATTTTTCTAGTAGAAATATTTTACGAAACCTTTTCAGCAAATTTAAGTTTTAATTTAGAATTTAAAGTTTCGAGTCGAATTTAGAGTTTCCGAGTTCGTATTTGGACTTTCCGCGAGATTCCATGAGAATCCCGTCTTAAGGCGAGTTTGACTTTTCTTGACTTTTAAGCCGTCTTTGACTTTTTGTTGACTTTTTCGACTCACCCTTTACTTATACTCCCTCCTAACCTTAACCTAATTCATTCTAACACAAACACAAACCAAAACCCTTTCTTCTTCCTCACCATAAACACCAAAAACCTTGCTTCCAATTTTTATCCATCTTTGAATCACCGTATCTCCTTCGTTTCTTATTGAAATTCACGTAAGTTCGTCTTATTCTTCCCCTCTTAGCTTCCTCTATCCGTATTGGTAATAAAATTAACGTCTTTCTCGCTTTTTAAATTATCCGTCTTTCTCAAGGTGAATGATATTCATCTTTTATTATCTAATTGTATGTAGGTGGAGACTAGGAAAGCTTAGTAACCGTTTAAAGACGCGTAAAGGTAACGGTGAAGGGTTACTCGATATCATTTACGTGTTTTATGTGATTTTTAGGATAGAAACCGTATTTAGATTATGGTTAGTATGCTTAGGACTTGTGTTGTTGTTGATGGATGTTGTTAGTTGTTAATTGATATGAGAATTGATGATTTGTGATGATAAATGAGGAGTTCGGTGTTGATAACATGTTGATTTTTGATCGTCCTTGAATCCCGTGAAGGACGCGGGCTGCGTTGGGGGACGCAGGCTGCGTCGTGGTGACGCAGGCTGCGTCATACGCTGCCAACAGAAATTTTCCTGCACTGACCCCTTTTCGTAAAATGATCATATCTCCTTTGGTACTTGCTTGTTTTAGGCGTGTGACATCACGTTGGAACCGTAAGAGGATAAGCTATCACCTCGACTTGGAATTTCTGAATTTGCATATCTAGAACTCTAGTTATGACCGTTTGAAGTGGACCCTTGTTTTCGTTGGTTTCCAAACAACGTTGTTTTGGACAGGTGATCTATGTTTTTATTTATTATGCTTCATAAACTTGTTCTAATGCTTATGTATCTTGTATTGACTCATGTTTATCATATTTAAACTTATATGATTCCCTATTCTCATGTTTTGTGACGGTTTTTGGTATGTTCCCACTTTGAGTCGGTTTTTACAAATGATACGGTTTGAGCACTATTTTGTCTTGTGCTTTTTACTCTCATTCCCTTGGCTACCTTCCCGTTCGTAAGGCTAGAATGTCGGAACGGAGAGGGATCCTACTGCTTAATTGCAGGGGTTAGTGGGCATTACAATTGACGTTGTTGGGAGTTGAACGCTATGCGTTGATCGACCCGGCCGTCAAATGTTGTGTACTTGCGAGGTGGTGTTATTTGCATGAAGCGTACCGCTTGTTATGAGGCTTGTGCTCTTTTCCGCCTCTTTCGTGAATTGATCTACCGAGAATGTGGGTACTCGGCGTCTATGATGGACCGAGTCTTGGATGCGAAACGTGATCGCATGTCGAATCGGAAAATGTGATTCCGAGAATCTGGCCAGGTTTAGATTAGGAGCCTTATCGTTCCTACCAGGAGGAACTTAGTCTACATATACGAAATGTAAGCATCGTGTATGAGTTCAGGGAAATGTGATCTCGTGGATGCCTTTTAATCATACTTGCCATGTACACGGTGCTAGTGCGTTTCATTTACCGTGAGAGATGTCGTCTTGTGTCGTCGTTCTTGAATGCGTGATTTCATGATATTATTCAGGGTCATTGCATGATTGGGCACCGTCATTTCTTGGTTAGTGATGGATGAAATATGTTGTATTTAATAGATCATCGCATGACTTGACTGGTTTGTCTGTCGAGTCTCAATCTTATCAATCTTATACCGCTAACGGTGAGATGCAAGCCCTAGTGAGCGTATTCGATTGCCTAAGAGTGTCTATCCCGAGTCTTTGAATAACATGATGGTTACGGATTTGATTTCTATATGTTCTTATCATTGTATCTATTATTGCCTAATTATTCTTATCGCAACTCACAGGTATATATATATATATATATATATATATATATGCATGCTTTACTTTCGTATTACCTTATGTGTACGTTTGATGTAATATGGCTGGGAGACCCGGAGTTACTCCCCACTGACTGTGGCATTCATGTTTTTCAAGGATGAACAGGTTGCATGCTATGGATGACTTTTTGGATCTGATATTTTGGGGTTCGGGTGTGAGCTAGCGGGCGTTGTCCCTGGAAGTTCACCTCTAGACGATAGTAGCTAGTTTTTGTTAAACACTTGTTCTTTGCTAACATTTTAAGAGGCCTCGTCTCTTTGTTGTATAATTCCGTATTTAGTTTGTATCATTTTGACACACCTCGTGTTATATATATCTTGCATGTTTAAAAGTTTTTAAAATACCGTATTTCCGCATATCTTTTCACATGCTTGTATGTTTTATCTTTCCGCATTCGCGAGGGTTGTCACAGATCATGCGATTATACATAAGAGCCGTCCTTGGAATTAGAGATCAATCCAAAATCATTTAAGTCTCTCAAATATTGTTTTCGAGAACTCTTAAAATTTTGTATTAATTATGAAAATAATCTAATTATAAGATTCGTAGTAAAAAAAATGTTATCATTATAGTATATAAAATCTCATATTATTTGTACATACTTAGTGTAATTCTTAGTATGTTATATCCCACCTTGAAAAATAATGTAAGTGTGATGAAGATCCTAATACCTATAAATAGTAGAATTGCCCCATATCGGACAATTACCGTAAGGTAGGGTGATCAACCCAAAATCTTTTGATTCTCTTAAGAATTGTCTTACAGAGCTTAATTCTTAGGTACCTTAGATCATTTTTCGAGTCCTATAGATCAAATATAACTTGATTCATGCCAAAATTGGTAAAATATGTTTAAAATAGAAGTTGAATCAATATATTAATATTATTTTCTTAAACATTACGGAGTATATTTTATTATAGTCTTAAAATTTCAAAAGTTTATTTTTACAAGTTAATTGTTATAGAAAAATTATGAAAATAACATTAATGTAGACCCGTGCATCGCACGGGCATGAAATCTAGTTTATCAATGTGGGAATAAGTAAGAAGCAAACCCAAACGACCTTATTAATGGTTTAAAAGCTTTGTTTTGAAGCAATAATCCCAACAATATTTATTCGAGAATATATATAGATTATGATATTAGGAAAGATATTATTATGGCTATCATAATAATATCTTATAAAATATTTAGCAATATTTTTGGAGTATCCTCTACGACGCTCAACTATAATATGATATCATCTTAACTTGATTATATCGCCTTATTTAATATGATATCATCTTAACCTTCGTCACGTCCCGCCATTGTCTTCTTCTTGTCCGCGTTAGATTCACCCTAGCAACCACCCCTGCCTCACGGGTCAATTCGTATAACTCCGTCGGTTCGACCCGCACGGCCAACCAAAGCCGCAACAGGATCGAAGATCATGTTTATCGTGTGCCTTGTTTTGGTTTAGTCGATCTGATTGTTTTCTAATTTAAATTTAATTATAGCTGTAGAATTTGCTTTGGACCTCGCAGTTCCGGTGTTTCACAAGTTTGCTTTGGCCCTCGTGCACCATTTGTTTTATTTTTATAGTCGGTGTTTCACGAGTTTGCTTCGACCCTCGTGCACCATTTTTTTTATTTTTATAGTCGGTGTTTCACGAGTTGTTACGAACATCGTGCATCACCTTGATGTTTGTTAAGTTTGTGTCTCACGAGTTATTTCGACTCTCGTGCACAATTAGTTTTATTAGTGTTATTATGTGTGGCTCTTCTCATGGCACGATCCCGACAAAGACAAGGCACTACATTCGATAAAGCGTCGACAAAGGTAATTTGGCTCATCTACCACGACATCATCAAATATACGTTTTAGCCCAGTCAAAGTGTTCGTTAACTGCCGCTTTGACTGAGGGGTGTATTAGAGAATATATATAGATTATGTTATTAGGAAATATATTATTATGGGTATCATAATAATATCCTATAGAATTTTTAGGAATATTCTTGGAGTATCCTTAGAGACAGTCTACTATATAATGTAATTTATATATCGATAATAATCAAGTCATTCAATAATTAACGATATTAAGCTAATCAATTTGAAAATTCATGTTTTTCGAAAATCAGTAGAAAATTTAGTTATAAATTATTCTCATGTTCGATTTATTGAAAATCGAGAATATTAGAAAAATTTTAAAACTTTTTAAGACATGTTTTGCAAAGATTATCAAAAGATGAAATCCAATATAAACAAATGAAGTAGTAGTGTCGATGAGGTCGACAAATCACTACAAGGGAGACAACGGTCCCAAAATATACCATTAACTCTGAAAATATAAGAGTCTAAGCGGTAATAGGTAAACATCGTGAAACGACGCTCGCTAGCTCACACTAGTCTTAACCCCAAGTAGCACCGACCTGTACCTGTACATTCATGAAACATGAACGTCACAGTCAGTGAGGAGTAACTCCGGGTTCTCCTAGCCATGTCACAAGTAAACATACATAAACAACAATTAAACATGTAGAATCTTATATACAAGTGAATCATGTGAAGTACAAACATACATTTCAATATAATATGATATAAGCATGCGAAATACCAAACGATAGGCACCATGTTATGAACCGACTCAGGAATGACACCCTTAGGCAACTATATACACACTAGGGCTTACATCTCACCGTTAGTGCCATATACTTGATAGGGTAGAGACCCGCATACCAAACCAATACAATCATCTATTTCATACAAGAATCCAACCCAATATTCACATATGTTCCAATCTTATAAACAACAATCCAAACATACAAATATAGCAATATAACTCTCGCGGTAAATGACACGCATTGGCACCATATACAATAGCAAGACAAGTCAAACTAAGTCCACGGGATAAGACGTTTCCTTGAACCGTATACGATAAGACGTTCGTATACTCATGACCCTGACAAACATGTCCACGGGATAAGACGTTTCCCTGAACCGTATACGATAAGACGTTTTGTATACTCATGATCTAGACAAACATCTCCACGGGATAAGACGTTTCCCTGAACTGTGTGCGATATGACGTGTCGCACACACAAGACTCTAATCCTCTAGGTAGGACGACGATAATAATACGGTCCTAGTCTAAACTTGGCCAGACTACGTTACATGCAATGACACCACCTCGCAAGGATACAACATTTGACGGTCGGGTCGATCAACGCATTGCGTTCACCTCCTAACTACGTCGCCATATCCCCACTAAACAAATGCACAACGACATCATGTTTACACCTCATCGCTCCGACATTTAAGTCTAACGAATATAAAGTGTTACCGGGAAATCAAAGTTCAAAGCACCCAACGAGTAGTGCTCAAATAATTACATAAGACAAACCCGACTCAAGGAGGGAACATACTAAAAACCGTCACCAAATATGTGATATAAACATGATATAAATTTAACAATGATAAATATAATACAATACGTGATTACATAAGCATTAGACCAACTTTAAGAAGTATAATGTATAAGAAACATAGATCTCATCTCAAAACAACAAGTTTGGAAACCAACTAAAACAAGGCTCCACTTCAAACATTAATAACTAAAGTTCTAGACATTCATATGCAAAAATTCCAAGTGCAGGAGATTGCTTATCCTCTTAAGGTTCCAACGGTAGGTCACACGCCCCAAACAGACAAGTATTGAAGGAGATATGACCATTTTACGAAAGAGGGTCGGACGCAACCCGGGTTGGACCCGATCCGCCTGGGTTGAGATGGGCCCGTTCGGGTTAAAAGTGTCCTGCTCGGGTTTAAGGCTCAAACCCTTCCGGGTTGGACTGGACCTATCCGGGTCCTATTCAAATTCGCAAGGGTTCAAGCCAAAATTCATCCAAACTTTAAATTTAAGCCAAACAAGTTCTCACCCATTTGTAATTACCAACATAAACTATCACAAATCACCACTTAGCATAATATATGAGCATCATAACATTCCATATGACATGAAAAGCATAATTAAGTTAACATTCAAGACTTAAATAAAAGTTTAAGCAACAAGAAGGTAATTCATCATCAACACCACCAATTTTCCATCAAATTGGGGCATACAAGATGCAATTCAACAATTAAATATATTGTAGTCATAGATCTATACTATTATCTACACAAGAGCTCATCTTTCACAAGTAAATACTACAATTAACAACTAAAACACATACAGATATCGAGTAACCCTTCACCGTTACCTTTTTGCGTCTTCAATTTCCTTCAAGCTCTTTTTCTACGAGAAAATAGTCTCTCTCAGGATCCTCTAGGCCTTCTCCTACGGAATCCGACATAAAAGATGAATAATTTCATCTTGGAAAAAGATGGGAAAATAAAATTAAGAGATATTAGACTTTTCTTACCTTAAAAGAAAGAGGGGAAGAAAAAATAAAGAATAAGATAAAAATAAAGAAGTTTGGGTGAGAATTGAGTGAGATAAGGTAGTTTGAAGCTTGAAGGTTTTAGAGTTCATCAATGGTGAGAGAAGGGTTAAGGTTTTGTGTTTTGAGAGGATGAAGAGTGAGTAGAGTTTGCTGAAAAATTAGAGTGGGTGGTGAGTAAAACATTGGCTAAGATGAGAATGTAGAGACTAGAAAAGGCCCAAAGCACCAATTAAGCCCCGACTCACATAAAATTACGAGTAGAGTCCAATTACGGACTCGGAGATGACAGATAAGGCACGGAAATTAACCAACTAAATAGTTTATGATCAAAATCTAAGATTAAGCTAACTAATACTAATATAATATTATTAAATTAGGAAAAAAACATGAGAGAGAAAGCTGGAGAGTGAAAATTCTTTCTAGAGGATTATAGGGTTTTGTGCAAAGGCAAAAACTAATTTGATTCTCATGTTTTACTAAAATCAGTAGTAATAATAATAGACATCAGTAATAACTCATTAAATAATATCGTAGTAATCAATAGTATCTTTTATTAGCTGAAATCATGGATATTAACAAATTGATGAATGATACGAGAATGGAGGTTGTAGCTAAATTGAAAGACATCAATTCGCAGGCTGAGGAATCTGGTCAGGAGGAGAACACAATGGCAAATGGAAAGAGTGAATCGGAATGGCAAGTTGTGGGTTCGAGGAGGAAGAAGAATGGGAATGTGCAATCTCAAGTTGGGAAATTACCATCAATAGATGAACATCCTGTTGGGGAATCCAGAAGTAAAGGTAATATTCTTAAGCTAAGTATAGATGATGTGAAGGATGCAATTAATTATTGGAATTGTGCGGGTTTTGGGTATGTTATGGGGGCTAATCCTCCCAGGATGGTAATTGAAGGCTATCTAAGAAGGGAATTGAAAAATTATGCTATTAATAAGATAGGTTTCTTGCCGAATGGGTTATTCATGGTGAGATTTGAGACTGTGGAACATCAGAAGTTGGTTTTGGAAAGGGGGATTATGTTATTTGATGGTAAACCAGTGATATTGCGTCCATGGGATCCAGAGATAAAGATGACTAAAGTATCAGTGAAAACTGTTCCGATATGGATTAAATTGGTTGGACTGGACTTGAAGTTTTGGGGACATTCTTGCTTGGAGAAACTTTCATCTTTGCTAGGTACATTTGTGAGGATTGATGATATTACCTTGAGTAAGAATATGTTAGGCTTTGCAAAGGTGTTGGTAGAGGTTGAAGTGGATCAAGAGTTTCCTGATAAAATTCACTTTGAGGATGAGAAGGGTCAGGAGGTTACTGTGTTATTGGAGTATGACTGGGTTCCTATAACATGTAAGCATTGTCATGGTATGGGGCATAATACTAGTGACTGTAGGAGGAGGAATGGTCCAAAGCAAGCTAGACAAGTTCCTATCAGGAAGGTATGGAAGGAAAAAGGGGCTACTGTTTCTGCTCTGGACCCTAAGGAATTTCCTGTCCTAGCTAAAACTGATGTGTTAGGAGATAATAGTAATAGGAGTGCCAGTAAGGAGATGCTTAGGGATAATGTGGTGGATGTAGTTACTCCAGCCAGTTCTCCCATGAGTTACAGCTCCCTATTTACTCCTGCAAGGATTATCACAAGAATGACTAGACATGAGACTAGAATACCTGGGGGCAGGAGAGTGACTTTGTTGTTAAGTTTAATAGTGCCCTGGGTAAGTCTGCTGAGATGGTGGATAAATGAGGTGGTGGAGGAGTCCATTCCCCTCCAAATGACTAGAATGAGGGTGTGGAATGTTAGGGGCCTGAATAATGATGGAAAACAGAAATATATCAAATGGGTTTTACACCAATCTGATGTAGATATGTTTGGGCTCCTTGAGACTAGGGTAAAAACTGGTTCTCTAGATAATGTAGCTAGTAATGTATGTAATGGATTGTCTTTTATCACTAACCATACTTATCATAATGGGGGAAGGATTTGGGTTCTTTGGCGATAACAGGCCCTTAAGGTGGTCATTCTGGATATGTCTGCTCAGTTTATTCATCTAGAGGTGACTAAAAATGATGATAGCAGTAAGTTTTTTATAACTTTTGTGTATGGTTTTAATAAACCTGAAAATCGTGCTCCTCTTTGGGAGGACATAATAAGGATGAGAAGAGGGGAACCTTGGTTGCTCCTGGGTGATTTCAATAATATGCTTCATGCTGATGAGAAGATTGGTCTTCCTGTGAGGGATGCTGAGATCCAACCTTTTCAGAGAGCTATTAATCTTAGTGACCTCCAAGACATCAAAACTCTAGGTGCATTCTTTACCTGTATTAATAAGCAGCCTAGTGGTACTAGAGTGTTCAGTAGGATTGATAGGGTGTTAGTGAATGAGAGCTGGGTGAGAAATAAGCCAGACTATTATGCTCATTATGGACCTGAAGGGGATTTTGATCATTGTCCTTGTATTATTGAGGAGGGGTGTAAATTAAATCATAAGAGAAAACCTTTTAAATTCTTCAATATGTGGAGTAAGGCCCCTGATTATAGGGAGATAGTTCAGAGTGTTTGGAATAGGGAAATAGAAGGAAATCATATGTTTAGGGTTGTTGCTAAACTTAAAGGTTTGAAATCTGAGTTAAGGGGGCTGAATAGGATGATGTTCTCTGATGTTGAGAGGAATGCAGAGATAGCTTATGAGCTCATGATAAATTGCCAAAAGCAATTACAATCTGATCCTACTAATGTTGGACTGATGGATAATGAATACCAGACAAGAGCTAGCTACATGATACTTAAACAAGCTAATGAGGAGTTTTTGAAGCAGAAAGCAAAGTGTAGTTGGGCTCGTGATGGGGATGTTAATTTAGCAATGTTTCATAAGATCATTCAACAAAGACAAGTGCAGAATAAAGTGTCCAGGATTGAAGGCACTGATGGTATCACTTATAAAAAGCCTGATGACATTGTGCAAGCCTTTGTGACCTATTATAAAGAGCTGTTGGGTACTCTAGGAATAATTGATGACTTTAATCCTGAAATTATGAGGAGTGGCCCAATAGTTATCAATGCTGATTGGCCTGTGCTGTGTCAGATTCTTAGTGATAGAGAGATTAAAGAGGCTGTGTTTTCTATCCCTTGGGATAAGAGCCCTGGTCCAGATGGATATAATAGCTTCTTTTCCATAACTAGTTGGGACATAATCAAGAATGAGGTTTGTCTTACTATCCAGAGTTTCTTTACTTCAGGCAGATTGCCGAAACAAATCAACTGCACTAATATTGTACTCATACCTAAAGTTGATAATCCTATATCAGTGAAGGATTTTCGTCCTATTGCCTGCTATAACACTATTTACAAGATTATAGCTAAGCTTTTATGCAGTAGATTGGCTAGTGTTCTCCCTGGAATTATTAACCCTGCCCAGGCTGCATTTGTTAAAGGGAGGAGTATTATGAGTAACATTTTGATCAGTCAGGACCTTATCAGACTTTATGCCAGCAAGAAAGCTTCTCATAGATGCATGATTAAAGTGGACCTTAGGAAGACTTATGATTCAATTTATTGGAGCTTTCTGGAGCAGGTTCTCAGGTGTCTAAACTTTCCTTGCCATCTGGTAGACTTAATTATGCAATGTGTTAGTACTACTTCTTATTCTATTGTGCTTAATGGTAGCCCTTATGGGATCTTCAAAGGAACGAAGGGACTACGTCAAGGAGATCCTCTGTCTCCCCTCTTGTTCACCTTGTGTATGGAGTATTTGAGTAGAATGATGAATATAGTGAGCAGTATTCAGGGTTTTTTAAATTTCATCATCTTTGCAAAGGTTTGAAGTTGAATCATTTAATGTTTGCTGATGATTTATTAATCTTTTGTAAAGGAGATTTTAGATCTATTTTGCTGATTGTGGAGGGTTTTAGGTTCTTCTCTAGTGCTTCTGCGCTCCATATTAATAATGACAAGTTTGAGTTGATTTTGAATGGGGTCCAAGCTGAAGTTGAGGAAATCATTCTAGGTGCCACTGGTTTTAAGAAAGGATCCTTACCTTTCAAATATCTGGTGTAACTATTTCCTATTGAAGGCTTTCAAAGATTGATTGTAATGTACTTGTGGAGAAGATGACTGCAAGAATTAAGGGATGGAATAAGAGAAGAATTTCCTATGCTGGTAGACTTACTTTATTTAAGTCTG
Source organism: Heliosperma pusillum (assembly GCA_022085475.1). Lineage (NCBI taxonomy): Eukaryota > Viridiplantae > Streptophyta > Magnoliopsida > Caryophyllales > Caryophyllaceae > Heliosperma > Heliosperma pusillum. The sequence continues at coordinate 27,486 of JAIUZE010015491.1, forward strand.
TGCTGAGTACTATACACAATTATTGGGCTCAAATGTTTATACTTCCTTGTGGGGTGATGGATAAACTCAAAGCACTTTGTAGGAATTTCTTATGGGAGGGAGAGGAAACAAAATCTAAAGCTCCTTTGGTTGCCTGGAATGTATTATGTCAAGGTAAAGAGTATGGAGGGCTAGGTCTGGTGGATAGTAAGGCTTGGAATTGTGCTGTTGTGGGGAAACTGGTTTGGTGGATTGCTACAAAGAAGGATCATCTCTGGATTAAATGGGTTGATAAGATCTATCTGAAAGGCAAGGACTGGTGTAATTATGTTCCAAGTAGTTACAGTTCCTGGGCATGGAGGAAATTGTGTTCCATTAAGAATATGTTTTTGCCAACACTGGTTAATGGGCACTGGATGGCAGCAGATGATCAGTATACAATATGTAAAGGATATGCTTGGTTGAATGTAAATCAGAATATCAAAATGGGGTGATGCAGGGTAGCTTGGAATAGGATGAATATTCCAAAACACTGCTTTATCAGTTGGTTATTGTGGCAGGGACGTTTACTCACCATGGATAGGCTGGCTAGGATGGGAATTGTGAGGGACACTGATTGTTGGCTGTGTGGGTTGGCTGAGGAGTCTCATATACATTTATTTAAGGAGTGTCCATATGTGAGGTTATGCTATGACCTTCTACAGGAATGGATGCATGTTAGACCTCAAATCTGTCTTGATGCTGATGCTATGTTGAAGATGAGACATCTCTCTGGTTTTCAAAGGAAAGTTTGCTGGTCTCTGGTTACAACATTTCATTATAGTGTTTGGCAGAGCAGGAACCTGTGCAGAACTGGAAATTATGTGGTTCATCCAAGGCACTTGATAGAACAAGTTAAAAAGAATGCTAGAGTAAGACTAATGAATGTTCATATGGGTCGATTAGCTAGGTCTGATAGTTTGTGGTGTCAATGTAAAGGTCTTATGTAGTAATGTAGGTTGTAATGTCTTTGTGAGTTGGTTGGATGATTAGGCTTGTAATGTATTGAACATGTACTTGGCTTTTGGCTATTGAAATATATTCTTACATTGGTACCAAAAAAAAATTTTATTAAATTAAAAATACGCTAAGGTTGCGGGTGTAACACCCGCAAATGTACCCTATTTTTATAGTAAAAATATTTTACGGATACTTTTCAGCGAAATTTAGTTTTAGTTTAGAATTAAATTTTCCGTGTCGAATTTAGAATTTCCGAGTCCGTATTTGGATTTTACGCGAGATTTCAAGTGAATCCCGTCTTAAGGCGTCTTTGACTTTTCTTGACTTTTATTCCACTTATTTCCCTCATACTCCCTCATAACCTAATTCACTCACACAACACAACTCTTTCTTCCTCACTAAGAAAACCCAACGAAACCTAGCCTCCATTTTCGATCAAGCTCAAAATCGTCACTACTCCTTCGTTACTCGCTTAAATTCACTAAGGTTCGTCTTATTCCTTCCCTCTCATCTTCCTCTATCCGTATTGTTAATAAAATTACCGTCTTTCTCGCTTTTCAATTTATCCGTCTTTCTCAAAGGTGAATTATATTCATCTTTTGTCGTCGTTGTTTAGGTGGAGACTTTCTAGACCCCGACAAAGATTACTATCTAGTGGAGGAAGGCTTAGAAATCGTTTAAAGACGCATAAAGGTAACGGTGAAGGGTTACTCGATATCATTTACGTGTTTTACGTGTTTTCTATGTTTAGGAATCGTATTTAGAATTTGATTAGTAAACTTAGAAATTGTGTTGATGATGATACTTGTTGTTTGTTGAGAATTGATATGAGAATTGATGATTTATGATAATAGTTGATGACGGTTGAGTTTAGAACAAAATGGAGATGTCTTGACCCAAGTCACGGTCGTGAAACTCATGTCACGAGCGTGAAATAGTGGCTGACCAAATACCCTTGCGTAACAGACAGTTTCACGAGCGTGAAATGTAAGTCACGGTCGTGAAACTCATGTCACGAGCGTGACATACAAGTCACGGTCGTGACTTGTGCAATTTCACTGCACTGACCCCTTTTCGTAAAATGATCATATCTCCTTCGTTACTTGCTTGTTTTGGGCTTGTGACCTACCGTTGGAACCGTAAGAGGATAAGCTATCACCTCAACTTAGAATTTATGCATTTGCATGTCTAGAACTCTAGTTATGACAGTTTGAAGTGGACTAGTTAAGAAAGGATAAGGAAACTCAAGGAGAACACGAGAATAATCAGGCACGGGATTACAAGAGAGGAACGCTGAAAATGACGAGGTCAAGAAAGAGATTAAGCAGATAGTAGAGTTATGAAGATATCCGAGTAAGAAATAAGATACTAGCATGCGATTTCTTAAAGATCAATCTTGACAAAAACATTCAAGAATGGAAATGAAAAGGGATGATGGCACGAGTAAAGGTTTAAGGTTTAATTCCACAAAATTTCTCCTTTTAGGCTTAGGGTGATAGTAAAGCAACTCATCCCAAACAAAGGTCTCTTACAAGGGACCATCGTACCACAATCATCAAAGCAAGGTACACCTAGATTTAACAAATCGATTACAACCCAATTCATCCACTCTTTCATATAACACGGATTCCCAAATGCGGAATTGCAACTCAAGCATAATAACATTCTCTCAACTCCATAATTTGACACATTCCCAAAGGTTTCAAAAACCGAAGAACAAATAAGGAATTCTCCATACTAATCTCTTTTCAACTCCTACGGCCCACAAGGTAGAACACCGAACAAAACGTCATTATCAACATCATAAGGCATCACCGACATATCCAATCTAATCAGATTCCACTCATTTCCAAAATCCTTAAGTAACATGGTTTAATCTATCACGATGACTTACAACCTCAACCAAGTCTCCGATACCAGGATATAAGATCATATTTATTAATCCAAGAACTATAGCCAAGTACTTTTCCACCAAGCGTATACTCTAACACATACACTAGAATCCACAAAAATTCACTTAGTCTCAAAAGCATTTTACACCTCAAGGTATCATTCGAAACTTCTTATTTACACCAATTAGACATATCATAAGCATGGTCTTCAAAACAATACTAAACTTCTAAGTCCAAAAGACTAAATTACTAATGAGTTAAGAAGTCATAGCCAACTCATTCGACCTTACCCCATCGAATATCATGAACTATTTACACACAAGTCATGGCAAGCATTTATACATTAAAATCATTAAACATACCTCACCACACTTTCCTCAAGGATACCAACTCTCACCACTAGGGGAGAACTTAAGTCTACACAATTTTTCTCGAATCCCAAATTCATTCTAATCAACACTAACATTCCACCAAGTCTAAAATTCTTCCGACCAAGTACAATATGCCACAAACAAAAGGGTATGGTGTCCACAAAAGGTCATATAAGGAAGTTGATGGTACAAATTGATAAGGAGGAGGAAAGTAACAAGAGTAATTTCCAAGGGGAAAAGAAGTTAAATGAGGAAGAAGCACTTAGATAGAAGGACGAGAGCATGATACATTAAGGACGAGAGAAAACATCGATGAGGAAGAAATACACTTCAATTAGGCTTGTCAATCTTCAAATCTTCGGTAGAGGATACTTCTTCTAGGTAACACAATGATCCACCTTAAGACGGTAGATACAAACAAACATAACATCACTCAACACAATCAAACAAACAAGTTAGAACCTAACAAACATCAAGTACACCACAGACTACCACCTTAGGTCCTTAAGTCTACCCATCTCTCATTTATTATTTCAAGGTCAAGTAGTTTAAGTTTAGGGTTTACGTGTGTGCGTCGGGAGCGTTTAAGCTCTGATACCAACTGTGACAACCCTCACGAATGCGGAAATAAAACATACAAGCATGTGGTTTAAATAGCGAAAATACGGTGTTTTTAAAACTTTTTACATGCCAATAGAAAATACGAGGAGTGTCAGATGTTACAAACCAAATACAAAATACTACAAGAGACGTAGTCTCTTAAAATGTTATCCAACAACAAAGTTATTAGCAACTAGCTAAAATCGTCTAAAGGTGTTTCAATCCAGGGACCACGCCCGCTAGCTCACACCTGAACCCAAAATACCAAGCAAAAAGCCATCCAATCAAGCAAAAGTGACAACCCTCGCGAATGCGGCAATAAAACATACAAGCATGTGATTTAAATAGCGGAAATACGGTGTTTTTAAAACTTTTTACATGCCAATAGAAAATACGAGGAGTGTCAGATGTTACAAACCAAATACAAAATACTACAAGAGACATAGTCTCTTAAAATGTTATCCAACAAAAAAGTTATTAGCAACTAGCTAAAATCGTCTAGAGGTGTTTCAATCCAGGGACCACGCCCGCTAGCTCACTTAACGGTGAGATGCAAGCTCTAGTGAGCGTATTCGGTTGCCTAAGAGTGTCTTCCCCGAGTCTATCTATAGCATGATGGTTACGGATTGTACTTCATATGCTCTTATCATAATATATTGAATTGCCTATCTATTCTTATCAAATTTCACATGTATATCTATATATGCATGCTTCTACTTTTGTATTTCCTTCTATGTACGTTTAATGTGATATGGCTGGGAGAACCCGGAGTTACTCCCCACTGACTGTGGCGTTCATGTTTTTCATGGATGAACATGTTGCTTGATTGGATGGCTTTTTGCTTGGTATTTTGGGTTCGGGTGTGACCTAGCGGGCGTGGTCCCTGGATTGAAACACCTCTAGACGATTTTAGCTAGTTGCTAATAACTTTGTTGTTGGATAACATTTTAAGAGACTACGTCTCTTGTAGTATTTTGTATTTGGTTTGTAACATCTGACACTCCTCGTATTTTCTATTGGCATGTAAAAAGTTTTAAAAACACCGTATTTCCGCTATTTAAATCACATGCTTGGATGTTTTATTTCCGCATTCGCGAGGGTTGTCACAACGGGTGTTACATGTATGACTTCCCTTGTTTTAATTGGAACTAACTTGAAAGCGCGTGCGATGCATAGGTTAAAAAACTTCATTATTTAACAACAAAGTTATAAATAGATATTGTTTGATAGGTATTCCAAATTCTTTTAAAAAAAATGAATAAGTCTAGTTATGAGTAAAGTCTCACCTTATGTAACTTTATATTTTGATAATTTCAAATAGTTTTTAGGTTTGAGTTTTTTTGAATTATATATTATAGATGTAATCTAAATGTCAAATCGTCATTCTCCTTAACTTGTACTTTGTAATTTATAGTGGTTCATTTGGCACACAAAAACATGTGAATATGAAATTATTTTGGTTTTATAAGTCAAAAGGTAAATAAATCATACTATTTTATAATATAAGAGTGAATTACATTTATTTATCACATTATTCCATAGATATTGCTCTCGATATCTCATCATTCATATTTTAATCAAACATAAAGAAATAATGGGACAGTGACAGTGTAAAAGAAATTTAAATGTTGACGGATAAATATTTATTATAGTTATACCAAAAGTCTCACTAAAACGAAAAGAATTTTACAGATGCATATAGTACTAATAATACATTACTTATCTAGTTATATGCAATTATTGGTCTTTAAAAAAAAGAGTATTTTTCACCAATCTAATTGTAATGTCACAATAACACTTTTACAATAACACGCTTACACAATTGCAATAAACCAATAGTGCTATTACAATTGACATCAACGTGCAATTGGAACTTTAATCAGCATCAAGATTGTGATAAGGCAATGTTTCTTTTTTCTTCCTAAATCCCTAACGATTGTAAACAATATATATTTTGTTCTAACACGTTGCTGTTACATTAAAACAATCTCTTTAATATAGAAGTAAACTAAATCGTTGCTCTTCTAAAACATTCTTCGCTTTTCCCACCCTGTAGATATTGTGGTTGAGCAACGTCTAGTTGTGTACTCTGCGAAAATAAAACAAAAATATAAAGCAAATGAAATAGGTATACTGATAATCATTGACAACGATGAATCAAAAGTAATGTTGTAACTATAAATACGTAGATTAAGAATCAATCGTGAATTCCAAATTTATTTTACTTAGTACTAAAGACATGAATCAAGCGTTCTCATGCAGTCACGTCGCCCAAATAATCTTGTTGTATAATGAAAAGCCAATTACTTGTCATACAAACATCATAATCATCATAAAAAAAATTTCTCTAAATTGTTCTCTCTCTAATAATTGGAAAACAAAATTTCGCTCGTCAATCAGTCAATAAATATTCAAAACTTTTCTTAACCACTTCTCTTTCTAAAATCAAGCGAATATTTCACTATCATCAAGCGAGGATATTCAGTAAATCTACTTAGATCTTCGAAAATATTTAAAACTCATCCGTAACAGCTATAAATGAGACATATGCTTATGCTCAACCTTCAAATTATATAAATTGGCCATCAGTGGTGAAAGCTATAGAGCTGATGGACAATTACAAGAAAACTCTAAGGAAGGACATCCTAGAGAGTCCGATAAAGTGTCTATATGGTGCTCTGAACAAACGACCTAGAAGGACATAAACAATTTTATCTATTTATAACAATGTATCAATGGTTGTCATACTATTACTGCTTATTAGTAAATTTAACATTTTTAATTTGAGGAACTATTGAGGTATTAACCACATTGGAATTATTTAGTTGTTTTTCATGAAATGCTATTTTTCTTAATTTGATTAACGGTGCAAATTTTTATTCGGATTGTGCAAAGAATTATAAAGAACTGACGTTGGTGTAGTAATGTTACTGTAAACAATTTACCGCAACTCCACCATAGTTTAATAATCTCGCTCTGAAAAGAGGGGAACAATACCTTTAAAACGGAACGGGAAAGGTTTAGGGTTCGATTACGCAACCTCGCGAACCCATTTCCTTATGACAATAAGTCCTAGTCCAAAAGCCAAAAATAAACTTTAAAAAGGGACGAGTGATAACTTGTCTTAGTCGAAATTAAAATAGGGGAATGAAAATCGTAAAAAGAGGACGAAAAAAAGTGTAAGATTGGATTAGGCGGCTCTGATGTGACGGTTTTTTACCGTCTTTCCCAACCCAATTCTTAGCTACTTTAGCCTTGATATATGGTATTTAAATTTATTTTAGCTCATTAATGCATTTTGGTAGTAGTTGCATTGTTTGGATGTGATTCTACGCAATTTCGGTTTAATGTGTAGGTGTCATGTTCGAGAATCGCATTCCGAGTGTGGGAAGTGACTTTGGACATTTTTACACTTATTCATTGTACTAAATTCATGCCAAATAATGGGTTAATAAGAGTTAAAAGCTTGTGGATTAAAGACAAGTCAAGGCCCAAAACTCAAAGTCAAAGCGCGGAAGCAAGGAAGAAGAGGAAGCGTCAAAGGAAAAAAGGTAGCCTTGTGGCACGGCAAAAAGGTCTGTTTCAAAAGCCGCGTGGATAGGCTAGCCTCGTGGAGAGGCTCAACATTGGATTCCGAATTCTTCTTTAATTCGGCAATTATGCTCACACTTTATGAGATTTTATGAGGCTTTAATTTATGAAGATGCTCTTTGAAGACCTATAAAAGGACATGATTGTTGATAACTTTAGATATATCTTCCTCCATCTTGTAATCATTATAATACATAGAAAAACATTTGATAATTTATAATTTGTTTTAGTTATTTTGTATGGAAGGCTAAGTTCTACATCTTGGAACAAGTTCTTGAAGCCAAGTTAGTTTGAATTGTAAGACTCTTACTCTATTTCTATTTCATTATTAGAGTATCAAATTTAGTTTGCATTATTGTTGGTTTGTTAATTATGCACCTAGAATGATCAACTAGTTGTTAGTAGTTAATTAAACCATTGCTAGATTAGATGAATGAATCTTTTGTTTGTTTATCTATTCCATTGTAGCAATTATAGTTCATCAATTCGTATGCTTTTCATCATTGTTGAGTTATAAATGACTAAATTTGTATGAACCAAAGTGAAGCAACGCTTGTTTTCTTCATTCGTTTATCTTTGCTAAATTCCATCGCTTTAATCTACAATCTCGATACAATTGAGCGCTTGACTAAATTGACGATATTGTAAGGACTATTTGTTTACGCTTGTAACTAATAATTATTCATAAGTGGAATTAGAAGTCATTAACTTCATAGCAAAGTATTCAATATTGAAATAGATTGGAAGAGTCAATGCTCAATTCATAACTTATTGGTGGAAATTACCTGGTACAAGAATCATTCTCGTATTTGTTCGACATTTTCAATTCTTTTTATTGTCTTTATATTTCATTTTATTTTGTGTTAGTAGACTTAGAATATAAACATATCAAACCCCCCAAATTGGTTACCTTAAAACTAGTTGCATAAACTCACAATAAACAAACACCTTCCTTGTGGGATCGACCCCTACTTACACTTACTACTAGTTTGAGTTTGTAGTGGATGAAAATACTGATTTGGAGACTCACGACAAGTCTAGCCAGGCTCCGCGAAATGTTAGATTAAACGCCACCAATTCGCAGAGCCGCCTAATCCAACCCTAAACCCTTTTCCTTATGACAATAAGTCGTAAGGTAAAAGCCATAACTAAGCCCTAGGTAAGGATGGGTGATACCGTGGCCGAAATTAAAAGTGGGGAATGATGATCCTAAAAACAAAGAAGACGGAAAGGGGTTTAGGGTTGAATTACGAGGCTCGGCTTCTTACTACATTAAATCACAGTGGCGGAAAACAAAACTAAACCCTAGGTTGGGACAAGTAATACTCATTCATTGCCGAGATTAAATTAGGGGTATGAGGATCCTAAAACAGGACGAAAAAGGGTTTACAGTTGGATTATGCGTCACCATTTAGCGAAGCCGTGTAATAACCGTTATTTACAAAAGTATATTTGGTAGTATAATAGTCCATGGGAGTGTTATGGGTCGCTTAGGAAGAGAGTGGAGGCCCATCTCGGTCGAGATAGGCAATGTCCCGGTCAAGACAGACCCGTCTCGGGCGAAACAAGCCTTGTCTCGGGCGAGATGAGTGGCAGTGCTGAACCGCGTGTTTTCCCAATTTCCGAAAATTAATTTTTTAAATATATAATATTAATACTAGCTCAACTATACTACCTTAACCCTAATTAAACCCTCTCCTATCCTGCCTAGACTTTCTATCTTTCATAACTCATAAGCTAAAACCCTATCAAGAAAGAGAGAGAGAGGAGGCTTGAATTTGGAGATCTAGGGAGAAAGACTCATTAATCTCATTAATCCTTGTGTGGTAAGCTCTAATTATGTTAATAATACTGCATAATAAACCTAGCATCTTGTCTACATCACTCTATGTTTAAGATTAATGAAAATAATACTTATAAATCAATCTAGGAACATGATGAATGATAATTATGTAAGTTAGTGATTCGATTTGTTACTATATGTTTGTAGGCAGTGGTTTCGTAGAAGAAAGGTTTTAAATCTTGCTTGTTGCTTGTACGTGAAGAGTTGCGAAAAGTTAGGGTTTCTTCCTACTCAAGTTACGCCTAGAATAGACCCGTTTCGGGCGAGACAAGGCCGTCTCGGGCGAGACAGGGGTGTCTCAGCTGAGACATGTCTGGTCTCGAGCGAGACAGGCCTATTATGTTGGTTATTGGTTGTGTTGGTTTGTTTGTGATGGTTATGATGTTGTATGGCCTGTTCTGTGATGGTTTATGTTGTTGTATGACCTCTCGAATTAAAATAATGATGATATGAATGTTTGGGATGAGTTTAATGAATGAGATATTGATTGTTGGCAAGTATGCTCTAAACTATATTGTGAATAACGATGATTGTATTGCAAAGATGCCGATAGGCGGATCGAGGAGGTTATTAGGGGTTCGGAGTTTATAATAATGTTAAGATGCCGATATGTGGATCGAGGAGGTCATTAGGGGTTCAGAGTATATTGAGATATGTATAATTGTAATGAGCTGCCAACGTGTGGGTTGAGGAGGTCGCTAGGGGATCAGAGTATTAAATTGTTATAAGATTTCTGAGTACGAATGATCGTTGTTGATTGATGTCAAGTTGTTTATTTTATTTCGTACTGCGTTACCCTACTCAACCTTTGGTTGACCGTGTGTGCTTTCTTATTCTTATTTCTAAACTTTTGCTGAGATCCTCTTGGTAATTTCCGACCATTAAGTGAGAAGTGAGTCAAACAGGTTTGCAATAAGCGTGTGTCCTTTGGCCGTGGATGGGAAAGTGGGAACGTACCAGACGAGACAGTTTGAGGAGTCATCACCATTAGATTTATAGTTCAGTTATTTCGAATAAAGTCTTCCGCATATGGCTAAGTGATAATGGGCTAGTGACATGGAGATGGTATGAATGTTGACGGAGATTTGAATCAGAATTTGGAGAAGTGAAGTTGTGAAAACGAGACGATGAATGAGAAAAGAGATGAATAAGAAAAGAGAAAGACTCTAATTTTATTGTATGATGTGGAGACATGTGTATGTGATGAGAAAATGGCTTATGTTATGTGATGAATATGACATGTGTACGAAATAGCGATGCTCTAGTGATAAAATGCTGATTTATGATGATTGTTGTCAATTATGATGGTGAGTTATATAAATATAGTGAAGTGATGAAGTTAAAAACGTGATACACTGAGCCTTGTGCGTGAATATGCTGAATAATTGATGTTGCATATGTCGTGGGCAGCCCACATGACTGTTCCGGTCGAGACATGAGACTGTGTCGGGCGAGACAGTACCGTCTTGGGCGAGATTGTACTGATCTCGTCTACGATATGCCAACTTGGCCGAGACAATGACTACTCGGTGTCTGTGTTATTTCTAACTAGCAATGAGCCGTCGGCTTACGCTGTTTATTATTTTCTTCTATAAAGAACGACGACTAAGAAGGGAACGACCACATCGTTTTTCGGCAGCTCACATGTCAACGGAGGAGGTTGAAAGGTTGTTGGAAACGAACGCCGCAATGACTGCACCATTGCATAAGGTCAACGCACAAAAAGAGGCCGTGGTTGATGCCACAATGATGAATACGACAATAGCGTGACATCGACCCACACATTATGAGGGGGTCGGTGCGCCCTCGCTACTTGATGGCTGGGTACGAGAGCTTGAGAATATCTTTGAAGCACTAAAGTGGCCACCAGAACTGGGGGTGGACTAGGCGGCTTTCTATCTCAGGGGGAAGGCGGGATTGTGGTGGAGCCATAACAAGGAGAAAATAAGGGAATATTAAAAGGAGGTGGAGAATAGTGAGACAGTAGATTGGGACGGGTTTCAAGGGGTTGATGAGAAACGAGTTTACACCCGAGCATGTCTGTAGTAAGATGAGGGAAAAGTTCGATCAATTCAAGATGAAAGAAGTCATGACACTAGAGGAAGACCATAATCAGTTCATGGAACAGTCAACCTATGCAGCCGATTTGAAGATGAGTTATGAGATCTTAGCTTCACGGTTTGAGAAGAGATTGATCCTTGATATTATGAAGAGAATGCCAGTACCCTTGCTAAATAAGACTAGGGATGTGAGGGAGACATATTTGAGAGCTGGGAATGCGAACATATTGGTCGAGATGACTAGTGAGAAAAAGAAGGAGAAGGGAGAAAAGAGAAAGGTGGAATCCTCAATAGGTGAAGGGGGTGGAAGTAGTAAGAAACCTACATACCAACAATTCAAATCATACTCCACGGGAGGTATTGGACATGGAAGAGGATCTAACGTTGGTTCAGGATTAGTTAAAACGGCTTCGCTTCGATGTTATAACTGTGACAAGCTGTCTCACAGGGCCTTTGAGTGTAGAAGTGCATCAAGGGGTGGATATGGACGAGGGAGCCAAGGATCCTATTGCACCCCAATTTATACTCGGGATCGTGGAGTAATCAGCGTAGTTACACCAATTATCGGAAGACTGTCATTAATCATTCCAACAATAACAAAAGTGGAGGGTCTTATCTGAGGCCAAACAATGGGGAAAACCCGAGCAATAATGGAAAAACGACTACCTCTTGTAGAAAACTGTTCGCAATGGAGAGAGAAGCAGCGGAGGGAGATGCTCACGTGGTTACAGGTATACTTCTAGTCAATTTTAAACCCTCTTATGTTTTATTTGACTCAGGGGCCACCCACTCATTTGTATAGTAAGCATGCCAGGACCTTAGAACTGGGTGACTATTATTTGGAAGAGGATAAGGTTGAGATACCATCTGGGGAATCCATATATTGTACCAAACTATATAGAAATATTTCAATAATTATTGGGGAGGTGATGTTTCCAGTAAACCTAATAGACTTTACATTTGGTGAATTTGAGATAATATTAGGGATAGACTGGCTGAGTTGATATCATGCCAACAAAGAGTGTTATTTAAAGAAAGTGTCATTAAGGGGACCTAAAGGTGTGAGAGTCTCCTATAAAGGGTGTGTCATGAGGCCTAAGGTAAAGTTAATTAATACCATTACATTGAAAGCTTGCTTACGAAAGGGGGAACAATTGATCGTGTATCACATACGGGATACCCACGGGGAGGAGTTAAGTGCCAAGGATATCACTGTGGTGAACGAATTCCTTGATGTTTTTCCGAATGATAAGCTTGGGTTGCCACCTAAGAGAGAAGTGAATTTTAGTGTGGAGCTGAAACCTGGAGCAGGACGTATCTTAAAGGCTCCTTATCTCATGGGACCAAAGGAGTTAGAGGAGTTGAAGAAACAACTGGAGGATTTACTAGATAAGGGATACATTAGACCGAGTGTGTACCGTGGGGAGCACCTATATTATTTGTGAAAAAGAAAGATGGGAGCTTAAAACTATGCATTGATTATATGGAGCTGAATGGGGTGACAATCAAGAATATATACCCAATGCCGCGTATCGATATTTTGTTTGACTAACTTAGTGGAGCGAGTGTCTTTTCTAAGATTGACTTGAGGTCAGAATACCATCTGTTAAGAATAAAGGATGGGGACATACCTAAGACAGCTTTTAGGAGTCATTACGGCTACTATGAATTCGTTGTTATGCCATTCGGGCCAACTAATTCCCCAACAGTATTCATGGACCTAATGAACCGAGTGTTTAGTCCCTATTTGGACCGGCTTGTGGTTGTTTTCATTGAAGACATATTGATATATTCTAAGACAAGGGAGGAGCATGCAGACCATTTGCGAATCGTGTTACAAACCTTGAGGGAAAACCAGTTGTATTCAAAGTTGGGAAAATGTGAGTTTTAGCTTGAGAAAGTGACATTTTTAGGACATGTAGTGTCGAAGGAGGGTGTGTCGGTAGATCCAGGAAAAATTGAAGTCGTGTCGAATTGGGTAAGACCGAAAAATTTGGCGGAGGTAAGGAGCTTCCTGGGTTTGGCGGGGTACTACAAGAAGTTTGTGAAGGACTTCTCAAAAATAGGAAAACCCATGACTAGTCTAATTAGGAATGAGAATAGGTTTAAATGGAATGAGATTTGTGAGATGGCGTTTCAAACTTTAAAAGAACAGTTGACTACGGCTCCAATCCTAACTCTACCTGTGGGGAGTAAGGATTTTGAAGTACACACCGATGTGTCAAAGAATGGGTTTGGGTGTGTGTTGAAGCAAAATGCCAAAGTTATTGCCTATGCCTCTCGACAGTTAAAATCATACGAGGAGAACTACCCCATCCATGACTTAGAACTGGGGGTAGCAGTGTTTGCCTTGAAATTGTGGAGACACTACCTCTATGGTGCAACCTTTAAGGTATTTTCGGATCACAAGAGTCTAAAGTACGTCTTTACTCAGAAGGAGTTGAATATGAGTTAGAGGAGATGGTTGGAGCTAATAGGAGACTATGATATGGAGATAGTGTATCATGAAGTGAAGGCAAACGTGGTGGAAGATCCATGATGAGCCCAATTTATATATACTTTAACTCTCTATTTTAGCTCGGTTTATTTGATTATTGCACTTCTTTTAATGTGTTTATAAGCTAATTTCGTGTTCGAGATGTATTGCTTGTGTTTGTTACATTTTGTAGGAATCTAAGCATTTAGAGGCTTTTTCCTACCACATTAGCAAGCATCAAAGTTCACTAAGCTAAATGGAAGCAAGATGGGCCATGGAAGGGTACTATGAGAAATGACAAGCCTAAACATGAAGATTTGTGAAATGATTTGGTGTACAAATGAGAAACCGAAATGGAGTCCAAACTAAGGAGTCCAACACTAAACATAGGGATGCTCTTTGGATGCTCATAGGATGCCAAACTATGCAATTAACCGGAAATTAACGAGCTTAAAGGCGTATCATACGATTCCTCAAGCATTTAATTGAGTCATTAAGGAAATGTACCCGGATTAGTGAAACCCCGGTCGGGGTTCCCATTCCTCAATCGAGGTTGGGGTGCTGTAAGTTGCATCCGTTTCAAGTCCCTCTCCCTATATATAGGAGAGGGACTTCGACACTTAGGATCATCTTGTACATCATTCTACACTCTAAAAAAACTTTTTTACATAATATCATTAGTCATTAGATTAGGTTTAGAATAGTTTAGTTTCCATTAGTTGTTACAAATAATTCCTTTAAGTATTTCAATTTATATTACAAGTTCATTTGTAAGTTAATTGGTTCCATTGTGTTCTTCAATTCCAAGTTTCATCTCCTTTGTTGAGGTAATTTTATTTCTTGGATTTTTTTGATATTTCCTTTGTCATTTCCATTATTAGTTAGTTATCATGTTTACTTTATCATTTGTTATTAGATTAGTTATCATTATGCAAGAGTAGTTACTTTGCCTAGGGAATTAGGGAAGCCATGCATAAATAATATTTGAAATTGTTGAAATGAGATGTTATGATATCAAATAGTTGTTTCTATCTCATGCTTTCATTGCATTGTTAGTCTTTGCTTATTGATCACAATCCTTGATTAAATTCGTTAATTCTTTCTATAAGTCGAGAGACACAGAATTGAATTACACTAATAATGTGTTAGTAGATCGACTTAGCCAAAGCGAGAGTTTGTTCGGACCCGATCTATGGTTGACACTAAACTCGAGAGGTGGGTGTCTTTAGCCTAAAAAATTACCGTTATTATCAATTTCCTAGTTAGACTTGAGCATTTACATAATTTCCATGTGTGACCCGACCTCCCTAGACTCTTCCTTTAATATTATTGTTGTTTCATAAACCCAACCAAACCAATCGATAACCGACGTTGATAGAATTCACCCCATAACAACTTGTATAGCAACTTCCGTCTCCTTGTGTTCGACCCCTATTACTACATTCATTTGTGTCTAGGGTATTTATCTTTGATTAGTTGTGCGATATCCTATCAAATTTTGGAGCCGTTGCCGGGGAGCACGGTTTTGTTTGCTATTAGTTGTTGAATTTTATCTTGTTTTGTTTTGTCTCGAGGAATTCTTGTTCCTTGAGACCATTCTCACGGTTTCCTTGTAGTTTTAGTTCCTTTTTCAGGTATTGAAACTATCTAATTTCGGCCTTACATAATGAATAACTATGGATTCCGATACCCACAACACAAGGATGAGCCTTTTCATGACTATCTTAACCGATTTTATAACTATGATGATCATCTTATGTCCCTTGGACAAGTCATTGATTGGGCTTACATGGGTCAAGTTCTGTTGGAGTAAATGTCCTCAACAATAGTGCGATCACATAATTAAATCTCAATAATAAGAATACAAAGGGGTGATGAATATTATAGTCAACTGTTCAACATAAATCGGTAACGATTGGCTTAATTGAGTTTGACGTTACTGTCGTATGACGGTGGTGATCAGTTGATCCCTTGAGGTCACACCTAAAGGACAATCCCCTAATCATGTACATTAATTAATTGTATAACGATACAGATTATTTAATCCCTTAAATTGAACTAAGTTTATATTGTAAGTGAGAATTATATCTTATTGTAATATGATTAAATAAGATTCATTTTTAGTAATTAATTGTTATATTACTAAGAATGCATTATGTTTATGAAACATTTGAGATAAGCTAAATTGGTTAATTATAATTACAAATTGTTGTAGATTATTTTAACCAAATATGAGATGACCCATTTTATTTACATGTAATTATAAAATGTGACTTAAAATGTTAAGTCTAATTTATTGTTATGAAATTGCATTTAAATTGGTTAAATGCACTTTTATAAGCTTAAATACATGCTACATGTCACATGTCACACTTGTGACAAATGACAAAATGCAAAAATAAAATGGACACCCATTTTATATGGGTGCACCGGTTTTGGGGTGTTAGTGGGTAGGATTTTAGTTTGTAATTTTGTTCTAATTGAGAATTAGACCAAATCATTACTACATATATCTATACACTCAACCTTTCTTGTGAAGAACAAAATGTAAGTGACCACACACCCCACCATGGGGCATGTGGCCGGTACATGTGAAGAGTGAAGAGGACAATTTCCTCTTATTTATTCAACACACCATCTCATATTATTCATTCATGCAAAAATCACTTATCTCTCTTATTATTCGCCAACTTCTCTCTACAACTTAAAAAGTTTATATTAGAGTTCATATTTTCTAATAACATTACTAGTGTAGTAATAAGAGGTTATTAGATTTATATTAAGGGATATTACTTTTGATACTAGTGTAGTATTTTAGTACAGATTAAAGGATTTGTCTTGGGTGCAACTAATTGGAGAGTTTCTACTTTGAAACTTGGAAGATCATCCTCATATTACTAGCTCAAGATCAATATTTGAAAGGAGTTCAACTATTGTGCCCATTTATTCATAATCAACGTAAGGAAATTGTTTCTTCTTATTCTTTTGTTATGCATGCATAAGATCCTTTAGTTTAATGAGTAAACTAAATTGTTTTATGATATTAGAAATGTCTAATATTGAGTTTAAGTAACATACAAGTTCTACTGATAACATGGATTTTGAGACACGGGAATTGGCTCTTTACATGAGTTGTGGTAGTGTCTACTACAAGAGACGGGAAGAGCTTTGGAATTTCTTGAATTTCATGGCCTCCCAATGTTAAGAGGTAGTTTGCCAACAACCTTCCTCGCCGGGTTTCAAAGAGGAATGCTATGCAATTCTTGCTTGTTATCAATAAATGCAACAAATGCAAGGCCAACGCGAAGAGGAACGCCATGCGTGTTTGGTTCGTTGCCAACAAATGCTTGAAGAAATGGCGCGATCGATCACTACTTGTGCTCATCCACCCTACCAATGTGAGTCTTTTCTCTCTAATTATATTGAACTATTGGATGACGATGATGATGATCCTCCTTTCTTTCTTGAAAGTCCCTCTAGTATCATTCCAATTGACCATTTAGAGATTCATGTTGATGACATTGACCTTGTAGTAGATAACACTACTACCTTGTATGATGTTGGGCCCGTTTCTTATAAAATGGGTGAGGTTTTGCCCGAGTTATTTGAAACCTTTGCAAATCCTTTTACATGAGATATAGTTGATCCATTGAAGTTTGATGGAAGACTTGGTGCTACTAATTTATAGGTTAAGTGGGATGAACCCCCAATTTTTGACGAGTCCTACCACCTTGAGTTTTCATACCACCAATTTGAGACCATTTATAATGATAATTTAAGCACTAACGGTTTATTTTATGGTCTTAAGCATGATGCTCCATCTCTTGCTGGCGAGTGGAGTACTACGGTGGTTCTCTTTGAAATCTCTAATGCGCATTTTAATAAGATTTATCCTTCCATACCTTTGATCTTTCATGCTTATATCTTATCAATTGTTTACATTTGCTTTTGTATTGCTCATGCGCAGGAATATGATCAACTTCTAAGGGCGTTGACATGGTTTTTAGAGAACAAAGGATGCTCATTAGAGAAAATTAGTTTTTGTCAATTTACAGTTTTTGGACAATTGCAATTTCAATTTGGTTGTAATTGTTAGACATTTAGAAATTTAGTTTGCTTTAGTTTGTAGTAGTTTTTCTTTGGCAGGTACATTGCTACTTGGATTAGGCTACCCCGTTTTCAAGCTAGCTTTGGGGAGGCTTCTACACTTTAGTATGCTTTCTTTCCTTCCTTTATTTCCGCATGTGTCATCCCATCTCCCCTTGTTGGTTTTGTTTGTCCATCTTTGTGTCACACATTGAGGATAATGTGTGTTCTAGGTTGGGGGAGGGATTTAGTGAGTCTAGTTATGAGAAATCTAATCTAAAAATTTGAAAATTGAAAGTAAAAGTTTGATGTTGTGTCCACCCATTTTGTGTTTTGCATAATGTCATTCCTCCTTACATTTCCTATATTGTAGCTCTTTTAAGCTAATGAATCATTCTTTATTGTCGGGATTTTGTATTCATTGTAACACCCGGAAATGTACCCTATTTTTATAGTGAAAATATTTTACGGAAACTTTTCAGCGAAATTTAGTTTTAACCGTAAATTTAATTTTCCGAGTCGAATTTAGAATTTCCGAGTTCGTATTTGGAATTTCCGCGAGATTCCATGAGAATCCCGTCTTAAGGCGAGTTTGACTTTTGTTGACTTTTTCCTTATACATATCATACTACCACTTAACCTATTTTTCATTCATTCAACACAACACATTACTTCTTCACTAAGAAACCATCAAAACCTTGCCTCCCTCTTTGATCCATTCTTAGAATCATCATAGCTCTTTCCTTTCTTGCTAGAATTCGCGTAAGTTCGTCTTATTCTTCTCCTCTTAGCTTCCTCTATCCGTATTGGTAATAAAATTACCGTCTTTCTCGCTTTTTAAATTATCCGTCTTTCTCATGGTGAATGATATTCATCTTTTCTTATCTAATTGTATGTAGGTGGAGACTAGGAAGGTTTAGAATCGATTAAAGACGCGTTAAGGTAACGGTGAAGGGTTACTCGATATCATTTACGTGTTTTATATGATTTCTATGTTAGAATTCGTATTTATAATATGATTAGT
>JAIUZE010015491.1:47442-107155 GCA_022085475.1 Heliosperma pusillum
CTATCTTTTCTTATCGTAACTCACATGTATATTATATATGCATGCTCTACTTTCGTATTTCCTTATATGTACGTTAAAGGTGATATGGCTGGGAGAACCCGGAGTTACTCCCCACTGACTGTGGCGTTCATGTTTTTCATGGATGAACAGGTTGCTTGCATGGATGGCTTTTTGCTATGATATTTTGGGTTTCGGGTGTGAGCTAGCGGGCGTTGTCCCTGGATTAAAACACCTCTAGACGATTTTAGCTTGTTTGCTAAACACGTTTACTTGTTAACATTTTGGAGAGACTTCGTCTCTTGATGTAGTATAATTCGTACTTTAGTTTGTAATATTTGACACTCCTCGTACTCTTTCCTTGCATGTATAAAAGTTTTTAAAACTTCATATTTCCGTTATATAATTCACATGTTTGTTTGTTTTATATTTCCGCATTCGCGAGTGTTGTCACATTCATGGGGATGTCTTGACATAGTGGGCGAGGGATGGATTTTTGATCAAAATAGACTTGATCTTGACATTGGTAAGCTACATATATGGTAAGGTAGACCCTCCAATGGCCGATGCATATATACCCGGTCTCATCTAGGTGTGTGTAGTTTCTCTTCTTGGTGTGCGTTACATCCAGACGCACAAGTATGGTCTTTGTTCCATTTTGTATGAGTTTTGCTATCATGATTGCATTAGAAGTCATTCACTTCCTTTCTTACATAACTTGCCCAAAAATTACCCATTTTATAGCTACAAATAACATTGCCTACCTTTGTTGAGCTAGTGACTTGTTACTTGTGTTAGGATGCTTTTAATTTTGGGATTTGCTAGAATTAGTCACTTTTGTAAGCTTGTCGTTGCGGGATTGCTGATTCCGTATCTTGGTGGATGTTGGCTTTAAAGAAAGAATAAAAAAATAGATATGAAAAAAAATGAAATATGCAAAATGACGAAGGAAAGAAAAGAAAGAAGTATGAGAATAAAAAATGAAAAAAATGATGAAAAAAAGAAGAGAAGAAGAATGAGTTGCTTCCATATTTTATGAAGTATTTGACTTTGGAAAGTATACATGTGTCTTGTAATGTTAAATTAGCCAATATGCTGCCTTTGGCTCTAGTTCTTGTCGTTTGGGAAGGGTTACGGTTTGGAATAAGCATTCTTACACATTTGGTTGTCACTAGCTTGACATTAGCTCCACATGACCAAATTCATTTGTCCACCTTCTTACCTATTTCCCCTAGCCTTCTACTTTGTATTATTGGCTTCTTTTCTTATGCTTTATGATCATGACTAGCATCGTCTTATTAATTTGGAATGTTTACCTTACTAGATTGCAGGCGCATTATCTTGAGTCGTAGATAGGAGAGTGTCACATTCACATATATTTGCCATGTTCATTTCATGAGTGTGAGTGTTATCCCATGAGAAGTCCAATGTCATTTAATGATCATGCAAGAGTCCAAATGTCCATCTGAAGTCCTTAATACCACGCCGTCGTGTAAATCTCATCCATGTATTGCATTTTCCCTATGCCCAAGTTGTTTCGGGATTTGATAAATTGTACTTTAAGCTACTAGTCGGGAATTGAATTTGGATGGGATGATTATTGCTCGCACCCTTGTCCTTGTCATACATTATATTGTGTGCTTACTTGAGGACAAGCAAGGGTTTAGCTTGGGGGAGTTTGATGAGTCCATTTTATATATAATTTAACTCTCTATTTTAGCTCGGTTTATTTGATTATTGCACTTCTTTTGATGTGTTTGTGAGCTAATTCTGTGTTCGAGGTGTACTGCTTGTGTTTATTACATTTTGTAGGAATCTAAGTATTTAGAGGCTTTTTCCTATCACATTAAAAAGCATCAAAGTTCACTAAGCTAAATGGAAGCAAGATGGACCATGGAAGGGTACTATGAGAAATGACAAGCACAAGCATGAAGATTTGTGAAATGATTTGGTGTACAAATGAAAAACCAAAATGGAGCCCAAACTAAGGAGTCAACAACTCCACATAGGGATGCTATTTGGATGCTCATGGGATGCCAAACTATGCAATTAACCGAAGAATTAAGGAGCTTAAAGGCATATCATACGATTCCTCACCCGGATTAGTGAAACCCGATCGGGGTTCCCATTCCCCGATCGGGGTTGGGGTGCTGTAAGTTGCATCCATTTCAAGTCCCTCTCCCTGTATAAAGGAAAGGGACTTTGACACTTAGGATCATCTTGTACATCATTCTACACTCTAAAAACACTCTTTTACATAATATCATTAGTCATTAGATTAGTTTAGAATAGTTTAGTTTCCATTAGTTGTTACAAATAATTCCTTTAAGTATTTCAATTTATATTACAAGTTCATTTGTAAGTTAATTGATTCCATTGTGTTCTTCAATTTCAAGTTTCATCTCCTTTGTTGAGGTAATTTTATTTCTTGAATTGTTTTGTTATTTCCTTTGTCATTTCCATTATTAGTTAGTTATCATGTTTACTTTATCATTTATTATTAAATTAGTTATCATTTTGCAAGAGTAGTTACTTTGTCTAGGGAATTAGGGAAGTCATGCATAAAAAATATTTGAATTTGTCGAAATGAGATGTTATGATATCAAATAGTTGTTTCTATTACATGATTGTATTGTATTGTTAGTCTTTGATTATTGATCACAATCCTTGATTAGATTCGTTAATTCTTTCTATAAGTCGAGAGGCACAAAATTGAATTAGACTAAGCATGTGTTAGTAGATCAACCAAGCCAAAGCGAGAGTTTGTTAGGACCCGATCTATGGTTGACACTAATATCGAGAGGTGGGTGTCTTTAGGCAAAACAATTATCGTTATTATCAATTTCCTAGTTTGACTTGAGCATTTACATAATTTGCATGTGTGACCCGACCTCCCTAGACTCTTCCTTTATTATTATTATTGTTTCATAAACCTAACCAAACCAATCGATAACCGACGTTGATAGGATTCACCCCATAACAACTTGTACAGCAACTCCCGTCTCCTTGTGTTCGACCCCTATTACTACATTCATTTGTGTCTAGGGTATTTATCTTTGATTAGGTGTGCGATAGCCTATCAAATTTTAGCGCTGGTCCCGGGGAGCACGGTTTTTTTTGCTATTAGTTGTTGAATTTTATATTGTTTTAATCTGTCTCGAGGACCTCTTGTTCCTTGAGACCATTCTCATGGTTTCCTTATAGTTTTAGTTTCTTTTTCAGGTATTGAAACTATCTAATTTTGGCCTTACATAATGAATAACTATGGATTCCGATACCCACAACACAAGGATGAGCCTTTTCATGACTATCTTAGCAGGTTTTATAACTATGGTGATCATCTCATGTCCCTTGGACAAGTCATTGATTGAGATTACATGGGTCAAGTTCTACTTGATAACATGGATTTTGAGACACGAGAATTGGCTCTTTACATGAGTTGTGGTAGTGTCTACTACACGAGAGGGGAGAAGCTTTGGAATTTCTTGTATTTCATGGCCTCCCAATGTCAAGAGGTAGCTTGCCAATAACCTTCCTTGTCGGGTTTCGAAGAGGAATGCTATGCGATTCTTGCTTGTTATCAACAAATGCAACAAATGCAAGCCCAACGCGAAGAGGAACGCCATGCATGTCTGGTTCATTGCCAACAAATGCTTGAAGAAATGGCGCGATCGATCACTACTTGTGCTCATTCACCCTACCAATGTGAGTCTTTTCTCTCTAATCATTTTGAACTATTGGATGACGATGATGATGGTCCTCCTTTCTTTCTTGAAAGTCCCTCTAGTATAATTCCAATTGACCATTTAGAGATTCATGTTGATGACATTGACCTTGTAGTAGATAACAATATTACCATGGATGATGTTGGGCCCGTTTGTCATAAAAGGGGTAGGGTTTTGCCCGAGTTATTTGAAACCTTTGCAAATCCTTTTACATGAGATATAGTTGACCCATTGAAGGTTGATGGAAGACTTGGTGCTACTAATTTAGAGGTTAAGTGGGATAAACCCCTAATTTTTGATGAGTCCTACCACCTTGAGTTTTCATACCACCAATTTGATACCATTTATAATGATAATTTAAGCACTAACGGTTTATTTTATGGTCTTAAGCATGATGCTCCATCTCTTGCTCACGAGTGGAGTAGTACGGTAGATCTCTTTGAAATCTCAAATGCTCATTTTGATAAGATTTATCCTTCCATACCTTTGATCTTTCATGCTTATATCTTATCAATTTCTTACATTTGCTTTAGTATTGCTCATGCGCAAGAATATGATCAACTTCTAAGGGCGTTGACATGCTTTTTAGAGATTAAAGGATGCTCATAAGAGAAAATTAGTTTTTGTCAATTTACTGTTTTTGGACAATTGCAATTTCTATTTGGTTGTAATAGTTAGACATTTAGACATTTAGTTTGCTTTAGTTTGTAGTAGTTTGTCTTTTGCAGGTACTTTGCTACTTGGATTGCGCTACACCGTTTTCAAGCTAGCTTGGGGGAGGCTTCTACACTTTAGTATGCTTTCTTTCCTTCCTTTATTTCCGCATGTGTCATCCCATCTCCCCTTATTGGTTTTTGTTTGTCCATCTTTGTGTCACACATTGAGGATAATGTGTGTTCTAGCTTGGGGGAGGGATTTAGTGTGTCTAGTTATGAGAAATCTAATCTAAAAATTTGCAAATTGAAAGTAAAAGTTTGATGTTGTGTCCACCCATTTGTGTTTTGCATAATGTCATTCCTCCTTGCATTTCCTATATTGTAGCTCTTTTAAGCTAATGAATCATGCTTTATTGTCGGGATTTTTGCATTCACGGGGATGTCTTGACATAGTGGGTGAGGGATGGATTTTTGAACAAAATTGACTTGTTCTTGACATTTGTAAGCTACATATATGGTAAGGTAGACCCTCCAATGGCTGGTGCATATATACCCGGTCTCATCTAGGTGTGTGTAGTTTCTCCTCTTGGTGTGCGTTACATCTAGACGCACAAGTATTGTCTTTGTTCCATTTTGTATGAGTTTTGCTATCATGATTGCATTAGAAGTCATTCACTTGATTTCTAACATAAATGGCCCAACAATTACCCATTTCCTAGCTACAAATAACATTGCCTACCTTTGTTGAGCTAGTAACTGTCTACTTGTGTTGGGGTGCTTTTATTTTTGGGATTTGCTAGAATGTGTCACTTTTGTAAGCTTGTCGTTGCGGGATTGCTGATTCCCGTATCCTGGTGGATGTTGACTTTAAAGAATGAATAAAAAAAAGATTTGAAAAAAAAATGAAATATACAAAATGATGAAGGAAAGAAAAGAAAGAAGTATGAGAATAAAAAATGATGAAAAAATGAAGAGAAGAATAATGAGTTGCTTCCATAGTTTATGAAGTATTTGATTTTGGAAAGTATACATGTGTCTTGTAATGTTAAATGAGCCAATATGCTGCTTTTGGCTCTAGTTCTTGTCGTTTGGGAAGGGTTACGGTTTGGAATAAGCATTCTTACACATTTGGTTGTCACTAGCTTGACATTAGCTCCACATGACAAAATTCATTTGTCCACCTTCTTACCTATTTCCCCTAGCCTTCTACTTTGTATTATTGGCTTCTTTTCTTATGCATTATGATCATGACTAGCATTGTCTTATTAATTTGGAATGTTTACCATACTAGATTGCGGGCGCATTATCTTGAGTCGTAGATAGGAGAGTGACACATTCACATATATTTGCCATGTTCATTTCATGAGTGTGAGTGTTATCCCGTGAGAAGTCCAATGTCATTTAAGGATCATGCAAGAGTCGGAATGTCCATGTGAAGTCCTTAATACCACGCCGTCGTGTAAATCTTATCCATGTATTGCATTTTCCTTATGCCCAAGTTGTTTCGGGATTTGATACATTGTACTTTAAGCTAATAGTCGGGAATTGCATTTGGATGGGATGATTATTGCTCGCACCCTTGTCCTTGTCATACATTATATTGTGTGCTTGCTTGAGGACAAGCAAGGGTTTAGCTTAGGGGGAGTTTAATGAGTCCATTTTATATATAATTTAACTCTCTATTTTAGCTCGGTTTATTTGATTATTGCACTTCTTTTAATGTGTTTGTGAGCTATTGTTAGAGGTGTATTGCGTGTGTTTGTGACATTTTGTAGGAATCTAAGCAATTAGAAGCTTTTTCCTAGCACATTATCAAGCATCAAAGTTCACTAAGCTAAATGGAAGAAAGATTGACCATGGAAGGGTACTATGAGAAATGACAAGCCCAAGCATGAAGATTTGTGAAATGGTTTGGTGTACAAATGAGAAACCAAAATGGAGCCCAAACTAAGGAGTCCACAACTCAACATAAGGATGCTCTTTGGATGCTCATGGGATCCCAAACTATGCAATTTACCGGAGAATTAACGAGCTTAAAGGCGTATCATACGATTCCTCAATCACCTTATTGTTAGGGGATATAATGTGATATTACATGCTATTGTGTGCTCTTATGTGTACTCTGATGGCTCGATCATTTGATTATTCCTTCGTAAATGCAAGTTGTTGTACTGTATTTTTTGCATCGAGTTATGTTGTGTACATCGCATTTGACGATGGTTGACAAAGAGAAATTGTTGGAGTAGGTGTCCTCCACAATAGTGCGCCACTTAATAAATCTCATTAAGGAATATAATTGGGAGTATATTGACTATATATATGATTAATCAGTTGATTAACGTAAATCAATAACGGTTGGCTGACTAGAGTTTGACGTTATTGTCGTATGACGGCGGTGATCAACTGATCCCTTTCGGTCACACCTATAGGATGAAATCCAAATACTAACTAATTATTTGTATATGATACAGTTAATTAGTCCATTACATATATTCGATATGTACAAGAGTTAATTATTAGAAATTGAGTTATGAATTCAAATTCGATTAAGTTTATTTTTCAATTATGAGATAATTGACTAATAAATTTATATCTTATTTTAATATGATTAAATAAGATTTAACTTAATAATTAATCGTTAAATTACTAAATTAGTTGAGGTTTTGAGATAGAGGTAATTAGTTAATTATATTAACAAGGAGTTGTAAAATAAATTAACTAAGCATTGTGGGACCCATTATATATTGATATAATGGTAAAATATTACTTAAAATGTTAAGTACATATTATTTATTTAAATGTGTCATATAATTGTTATATGATCAAATTAACACTTAATTATACAAGATAATTAAGCATATGATTAATAAGTATTTGTAGGACAAATATAAAAAATCAAAATGGACCATAATATGGCACATGTGGCCGGTTATGGCATGTGTAGGAAGAAATGATTTTGTTCTTTTCTTCTTACACAATTCTCCTTTTGATTGTGACATAACCTACATACTTTAATCATTCTAACATTTCCTACACTCCACCTTATTGCATGTGAATAAATTAAACAAAATAAGAGGCGATATGGACATGCATGGTCCGACCATATTGGCTATATAATGAACAATAGTGGTTCATTTTTTATCACTTCATTTTGTGCTTAAATTCACACTTCTCTCTAAAACTCATCCTCTAACTAAAACTCTCATAATACTAATATTTCCTAAGTATTACTAGTGTAGTAATATATACTAATATTAGTAACATAATATCTATCTTATTATCTAGTTAATAATAAGGGTAGATTATTTGGTATCATCTTGGTGCAACTTGAAGGAGGTCTTCTAATTTGGAAATTATTCTTGTTCATCCATATTTATAGCTCAAGAACAACAAGAAGGAGTTCTTGTTGTGCCCATTTTATTTCCATATCAACGTGAGGAAATTTCTTCTTTTATATAAATGTCTTTATATTTGCATGCATGTTACATAGATCATTAAATACTAAATTAACAAGTAATTTAGTAACTAATTAGAGGAGTCTAATTAAGGTCTATGGACTTTCAGAAATAGCATAGAGAAAGAGCATAATGGTATTGACTACGCCTTGTGCGTGTGTGGTGCGAACTTTAGGATGAAGTTTTTTTAAGGGGGGAAGATTGTAATAACCATCATTTACATAAGTATATTTGGTAGTGTGTTCATACTTGGGAGTGGTATGGATCGCTTAGGAAGAAAGTGGAGGCCCATCTTGGTCGAGATAAGCAACGTCTCGGTCGTGACAGGCCTTGTCTCGGGCGAAACGAGTGTCAGTGCTGAACCGCGTGTTTTCCTTATTTCCGCAACTGAATTTAATAAATATATTCTATTAATCCTAGCTCGACTATACTAGCTTAACCCTAATAAAACCCTCTCCTACCCTGCCTAGACTTTCTATCTTTCATAACTCATAATCTAAAACCCTAGCAAGAAAGAGACAGAGATAGAGAGAAGGCTTGAAATTGGAGATTTAGGGAGAAAGGCTCATCAATCTCATTAATCCTTGTATGGTAAGCTCTAATTATCTTAATAATACTGCATAATCACCTAGCATCTTGTCTACATCACCCGATGTTTAAGATTAATGAAAATAATACTTATAAATAAATCTAGGAAGATGATGAATTATAATTATGTAAGTTAGTGATTCGATTTGTTAATATATGTTTGTAGGCAGTGGTTTCGTAGAACAAAGGGTTTAAATCTTGCGTGTTGCTTGTACGTGAAGAGTTGCGAAAAGGTAGGGTTTCTTCCTACTTAAGTTGCGCCTGGAATAGACCCGTCTCGGGCGAGACAGACGGTGTTTCAGCCGAGACAGGTCTGGTCTCGAGCGAGACATGCCTAATATGTTGGTTATTGGTTGTGTTTGTTTGTTTGTGATGGTTATGATGTTCTATGGCCTATTCTGTGACGGTTTATGATGTTGTATGACCTGCCCGAATTACTATAATGATGATATGAAAGCTTGAGATGAGTTTAATGAATGAGATGTTGATTATTGGCAATTATGCTATAACCTATGTTGTGAATAACGATGATTGTAATGCAAATATGTCGATCTGCAGATTGAGGAGGTCGTTAGGGGTTCGGAGTTTATAATTATGTTGAGATGCCAATTTGTGGATTAAGGAGGTCGTTAGGGGTTCGGAGTATATGGAGATATGTATATTTGTTATGAGCTGCCAACCTAAGGGTTGAGAAGACCGTTAAGGGATCAGAGTATTTGAAATGTTATGATATTACTGAGTACAGATGATCGTTGTTGATAGATGTCAATTTGTTTATTGTATTTTTTACTACGTTACCCTACTCAACCTTTGGTTGACCGTGTGTGCTTTCTTATTCTTAATTTAAACTTATGTGGTGATCCTCTTGGTAATTTCCGACCATTAGGTGAGCAGTGCGTCAAACAGGTTTGCAATAAGCGTGATGTACTTTGGCTGTGGATGGGAAAGTGGGAACGTACCAGACGAGACAGTTAAAGGAGTCATCACCATTAGATTTATAGTTCAGTTATTTCGAATAAAGTATTCCGCTTATGTAATCAGTTAAACAAGTATTTGAGAATTGGTTGTAAGACGGTATTTATTATGCAATTGGTTTGAGATTTTAAGTTAAAGTGTTCCTATTGTTATCTTTGATATTATTACCTAAGAAAACTGAGATGGTAACAATCTCATTTAACTGAGAATGTCTTGCTAAAGGCTCTTGGTTAATTGGGAGTGTTACAAGCCGCCTAATCCAACCATAACCCCTTTTCTTATTACAGTAAATCGCAGTTTAGGAAACCAAAACAAGGACATAGGTAGAGATAAACAATTAATGTTAGATAGATAAACAATTCAATTGAAACTCTATACATAGATAAACAATTCAAGTGAAACTTGAAACCGGCTTACTGTTAGAGATACTGTAGACATAGATGGAGAAAATTAATGTTATTTGTGATACTCTGTATTTCTGAGTACTGTGTACTCAGTCTAGTAAGGGTCACTCGACCGAGTGGGTGGTGTACTCGGCCGAGTGAGGTGTATTCGACCGAGTTGGGTGAGTGTGTCAGTTGGGAAGCCTTATGCCTAGTTGGCACTCGACCGAGTGAGTGTGCACTCGACCTATTGTGGTGTACTCGTCCGAGTGCGGTATACACGACCGAGTGCACCTGTCTGTGCGGTTTTATCAGACAGTTTGATTAAAGATAATGAAGAGGGTTTAAAACATATTTTCTTCAGTTTACGTTTGATAATCAAGCCCTAAGTATTCTAAACTCTCTCAAAACCTCTCAAGTATTGTTAATCATTCCAAGCCAGATTGGATTTACTCCTTGTCTTCTTGATTTCGTTGGTAAGTAATTGAATTATATGATTATTTTGATTAATACTTATTATCCATTGAAACCCTAATTGAATTGGGGGAAAAGGGAAGAAGGGTTAGTATAGAATATATGTTAATTTCATGTTTAGGGGACGACTTCGTTGAAGAAGATTTCTAGTTGATTGATTGTGATTTGCTGCGGATTTATGAATAAGGTAGGGTTTTCCCTACTCAGTAATATGTATGTTAATCATTGTGATAAGATGCATTGTTGTGATGTTGTTACTTGATTGATGATGGTGATGGAGTTTGGGTTTCGAGTTTGGAGTGGTTACTTCGTTACTATTTTGGTGATCCGACGAGAGACGGATCACACCCCAAGTTCACCTCTCGTATCACTCCCGCTGCGAGAAGCATGTGCACATTAATGTTCCGGGATGGTTACCTGATGTTGCTGAGTTCTGGCATCAATAGGTGGTTTTGCAGGTCAGGGATGGCAACCTGATGCTGCAGAGGTGCTGCTCCGGTGGGCATATATCGTTTTTGAGCTCGTTACTGTTTTCTAAAACTGTTGTGATCAATCGGGGAATGGTGAGCAGATGACCAACAGATAACACGTTGAGCTCGCATTGGGGGAACTGATGGGATTGTCATAGTTGAGTCGTAACTTCCGCGAGGATATCTAGAGTGTTAGACATTCACACTTATTATTCTCTATTTCGTCTTTGGATTATTGTTGTTGAGACGATATGTCGTCTGGATTGGAATAATGTAATTTGAGATAACTATTGCTTTAATAAACTTTTCTATTATGATCTATTTTATATCTACTACCTCGGGCAACCGAGATGGTAGCATCCTTTTGCACTAAGGAAGCATCCTAAGGCTCTTTAATAGATGGGGGTGTTACAAAGGGGTATCCGAGCGACGATTTTGGATCCTAAACCAATGAACCAAATGAACTTAGGAGTGTCTAATAAAATGAACCTGGGTAGGAGTCATAAGGAGCCACCGCAAAGATTTTGGAGGCATCCTAAAATCGGAAAATTGCCCCTATAGCTCTTAGTCGGTAACACCAATGATGTCTCGAGGCGTATATGTATACCTGATGTGAACTGTCATGAGTAATTGTTGAGTATGATGTGAAGTGGAGAAGGGTATGACAATGGAAGTGAGTGATGGAGTAAGTGTCCTAAAAAATAGTGCGATCACTTAATTAAATCTCAATACAAGAATACAAAGGGATGATAAATATTATAGTCAACTGATCCACATTAATCGGTAACGATTGGCTTACTAGAGTTTGACGTTACTGTCGTGTAACGGTGGTGATAAGTTGTCCCTTGAGGTCACACCGAAAGGACGATTCCTTAATCGAGAATATTAATTAATTGTATAACAATACAGATTAATAAATCCCTTAAATAGAACAACTTTGTATAATAATTGAGAATTATATCTTATTGTAATATGATTAAATAAGATTCAATTTAGTAATTTAATTGTTATATTACTAAGAATGCTTAACGTTTATGAAACATTTGAGATAAGCATGATTGGTTGATTATGATTTCAATTAGTTGTCGATTATATTAAACAAATATGAGATGACCCATTCTATATACATGTAATTATAACTTATTACTTAAAATGATAAGTTTAATTTATTTGTTTTGAAATTGCATTTAATTTAGTTAAATAATGTTTGAAACAAGCACCAAGGGCTTGGTACGACATATTGTCAAATTTTTTTACTTCTAGGCGATTTTAAAAGAGGATATGTCGATAAAACCTTATTCCCGAAATCTGAGGGGTCCGATATATTAGGTGTACAAATTTATGTAGATGATATTATTTTATGTTCAACTAATAATAAACTCTGTGATTACTTTTCAAAGTTGATGACCTCATAATTTGAGATGAGCATGATGGAGAACTCAAGTTCTTCCTTTGACTGCAAATCCAATAAACAAAAGAAGATATAATGATACAACAACAAAAATACATCAAAGAGCTAATCATAAAATTTGGAATGGAGAATTCTCATCCGCTGGCGACAACTATGGTCACGGATAAGAAACTAACTAAAGATGAAGATCGTAAATCTATCGATGAGAGGAGTTATCAAGGTTTGATTGGCTCACTTCTTTATTTAACTGCAAGTAGACCAGATATTATGTTTAGCGTATGTGTTTGTGCTCGATTTCAATCGTCCCTTGCAAAATTACATATGGTTGCAGGTAAGAGATATTTTAGGTATTTAATTGGTACTTCTAAGTTATAACTATGGTACCCTCTGGAATGTGATTTCAATCTATGCAGGTTTTTCACTTGACAGAAAAAGTACACCTGACATAGCTACATTTGTTGCACCATGCATCATCTCATGGGGTCTAAGAAACAAAATTTAGTTATCTTATCTACTACAGAAGCTGAATATATTACTGCAGCCTTGGTATGTTCTCAATTAATTTGGCTTAAATAACAATAATCTGATTATGGTGTGGATGTTGGGTGTATACCTATTTTATGAGACAACACGAGTGCTGTAATTATTTTGAAAAATCCAGCGCAACACTCGCGTACAAAACACATCGAAATTAGACACCACTTTCTAAGAGACGAAGTAGAAAAGGGGAATATAAGACTTGAAGTTTGCAGTACGGAAAAACAATGGGCAGATATTTTAACCAAATCATTAGCTAAAGAACGTTTTGAGACATTGTGGTTGGAAATTGGTTTAATTGGTGGTATCTAAACTTGTCATAAATATTTCCAATTCTTATGATTGGCTAGAATAGATGAGATTGTACAACTGTGTCCGTATTTTTCGCTTTAAGTGTATGTACGCCAAATTCTCATTCTATATTGCAAGTGTAAATTAGTTTTGTAAGTGAATATATTATGTGTGTGTATTTCCAAGTATTTCTGAAAGTTCATAGACCATAATTAGACTCCTCTAATTAGTTTTACAAATTACATATTAATTTGATTTAACTTTGATCTATGTAACATGCATTCAAATATGAAGGCATAAATGAACATAAGATGAAATTTCCTTACATTGAGAAATTTCGCTATAAATGGGCACAATAAGAAACTCCCTTTCTTATTGTTCTTAAGCTAAAAAGAATAAGATGAACCTCCTTGTATGAACTTTCAATATAGAAAGTCTCCTTCCAACATGCACCCAAGATTTAACCCAAACTATCACTAATTTTTTAGACTAGAAAATATAGTGACAAGTAGTAACTAATATTAGGTTTATTACTACTCTAGTAATAGTAAGAATATTAGTTATAGTGTGAGTTTAGAGAGTTGTTGGAGAAAAATAGCAAAACAAGTGAATTAATTAGCAAATGAAATGAACAACCAAAGTGCCCTTATATAGGCATATTTGGCCGATCATGTTGCTCATATTTGAGCCAATATTTTGCTTATTTTTAATCCCATGCAAGGAGGTAGAGTGTAGGACTTAATGTGATCATATTTATGTGTCATACATGTCATAATCACATGTTGTAGTGTAAGAAAAGAAAAGAACAATTATCATTGCTTTTCCACTACATGAATCCGGCCTCCACTAGTGAAATGTCGTCCATTTTGAGTTTTGATATTTGTCCCACAAATACTTATAATCATATGCTTAATTATCTAGTATAATTAAGTGTTAATTTGATCATATAACAATTATATGATTCAAATTAATAAATAATTTATATTGAACTTTTAAGTAATATTTTACCATTATATCAATATATAATGGGTACCACAATGCCCAGTTAATTTAGTTTACAACTTCTTGTAAATATAATTAACTAATTACCTCTGCCTCAAAATATATGCATAACCTCAACTAATTTATTTAATTAACAATTAATTACTAAATTAAATCTTATTTAATCGTATTAAAATAAGACGTAAAATTTTATTCAGTTAGTTATCGTATAATTGACTAATAAACTCAACCTGATTGAGTTCCTAACTCAATTTCCAATAATTAACTCTCGTAACCAAACATATATCAAATATATATGTAAAGGACTAATTAAACTGTATCGTATACAAATAATTAGTTTTCTGTTTGGGTCTCATCCTTTAGGGGTGACGGAAAGGGGTCAGTTGATCACCGCCGTAATACGACAATAACGTCTAACTCTTGTCAGCTGATCGTTATTGATTTACGTTAATCAACTGACGTGGAGATCAATATACTAGTCATCCCACGAATATTCCAAAATGAGATTTATTATATAAATGCACTATTGTAGAGGACACTTACTCCAACAATCTCCTACTTGTCCGATACAAGTTGTGCATGTAGCCACACTATTGCGGAGGACTTCTTCTCCAACAATATCTCCCACTTGTCTCGACAAGTTGTGTGCTACCGATTCTCTTGTCTCTTTGTGTCACACCCTCCCACTCATCGCAAGGTGTCTTTCAGGTCGCACTTGCGATTGAAAAAATATAAATAGCGTGGTTTTCTCGATCTGGGAGAGTAACTTTCTAACCGAAAAATCTACCAGAGATCTCTTCTAAGCGTGGCCATGCATTTCCAGTAACTACTCCTCGAGTGGCCCGAGATATTAATACACAACGTGGGTGGACAATTCCTGTTGACCCAAGTTACAGTGTATAATGCAGATCACCATGACCCAGAAGGTGCCCATCGACCTCCTATCACGGCACGACCTAAGACAAAAACCAAGGTCAATCAGACACTACACCGACTCAAGTAAATGGTCGCTAGTCTAAAGAATCCACTCATAGGAATAATATAGAAATCTCTGCCACGACCAGGCTTCAACAATTTGATAAGGGATCCTATAAAGGTCACTGCCCGACAGAGTGTCATACAGTCTGCCTATGTAAACGACCAGTCATCTCCATGACCCCATGGCGCTGAACTAGCCATTGATTGACTTACAATCTAGACACTACGAGACGTCACTTCATGTGAGTGACAAGGGACAATAGTACTAATTTTATCTTGTTCACTTGAATTGTGTTCAACGTTTCATAAACCAATTCAGATAAAACAAAGTATTGATATTTAGTCAAACTAAAATAAAAAACTCATATAAAACTCGAACAATGAATGCAATTATCATATATGTAAAAATTGATACAATATTCAACTATTACATATAATATAATCTAGAGGAATTTAGGTACTCGTTTTAATCCCATTGCGACGACATGACCATCATGCTTAGCTTTTGAAAGAGGTTTGGTTAGAGGATCATCGATGTTATCGTCTGTCCCAACCTTACATACATCAATTTCCTTCCTCTCTACGTAATATCTAATTACATGGTATTTCCGAAGTACGTGTCTAGACTTGTTACTAGAGTTGGGTTCCTTTGCTTGAAAGATAGCCCCACTGTTATCACAATACATCGTGATTGGATTTGCGACGGTGGGGACTACCCCTAGACCTTCCATGAATAGCTGAATCCACACTGCTTCCTTTGCAGCCTCCGATGTGGAAGGTACTCAGCTTCTGTTGTAGAATCCGCAGTAACGCTTTGCTGGAAGCTCTTCCAGTACACAGCTCCTCCATTCAACATAAAGACATAGACGGATTGGGATTTTAAATCATCCCTAACAGTTTGGAAACTAGTGTCCGTGTAACCCTTTACACGTAATTCAGTTTCTCCTCCAAACACCAAGAACGAATCTTTAGTCCTTCGTAAGTACTTATGGATGTTCTTGACGGCTATCCAGTGAATCTCACCTGGATTGGCTTGATAACGACTCGTCATGCTTAAAGCATATGCGACGTCGGGGCGAGTACACATCATAGCATACATGATTGATCCAACTGCGGAAGCATAAGGGATCAACTTCATGCGTTAAATCTCTTCGGTGACGGTACGATTGTGTGATTTGCTCAGAGTGATACCATGACCCATTGGAAGAAAGCCTCTCTTATAGTCTTTCGTTTTGAACCGATCAAGAATCTTATCTATATAAGCTTCTTGACTTAATGCTAGTATCCTCATGGATCTAACTCTATAGATCCGGATACCCAAAAATGCGTTGTGCCTCTCACAAGTCCTTCATCTGGAAATGTTTCCCTATCCACTCCTTTGTAGAAGTGAGCATTGGTATATCATTCCCAATGAGAAGTATGTCATCCACATAAAAAATAAGGAAATTAACTTTGCTCCCACTAAACTTCATGTATAAACATTTCTCCTCGACACTTCGCGTGAAACCATTTTGTTTAATAACACGATCGAAGCGATGGTTCCAACTCATGGATGCTTGCTTAAGACCATAAATGGATCTCTTAAATTTGTACACCTTCTTAGGGTTGAACTTATCCACAAAACCTTCAGGTTGTGTCATGTATACTTCCTCTTCTAGAATCCCATTCAAGAAGGCGGTTTTGACATCCATTTTCCAAATTTCATAGTTATGAAATGCGGCAACCGCTAAGAGAATCCTAATGGATCAAAGCATAGCGACTGGGGGAAGGTTTCATCATAATGTAAACCATGAACTTTAGTGAAGCCTTTTGCCACCAATCTAGCTTTGTAGACATTATTATGTCCATCTATGCCCTTTTTGATCTTGTAGATCCATTTGCACTGAAGAGCTCGTACCTTCTCAAGTAAGTCTACCAAGTCCCATACTTGATTTTCGCACATAGAATCCATTTCGGATCGCATGGCCTCGAGCCAATGCGTGGAGTCCGGACTAGAAACGGCCGACTTGTAGTTGGTGGGTTCATCACTTTAATAAAGTAATAAATCACCATCTTCCTCGATGCATCCGAGGTAACGGTCAGGTTGATGAATAATTCTTCTTGACCTTCGTGGGACAACAACCATTTCAGACGAGATGGGAACGTTTTCTTCTACTTCATTTTCGGTTTGTGGCTCTTGAACTTCATCAAGTTCAAACTTTCTCCTACTCTGTCTAATAGAAATGATATCATTTTCTAGAAGGACAACATCACGAGACACAAACACTTTATCTTCATGACGGTTGTAGAAGTAATAACCACGTGTTTCCTTAGGATACCCTACAAAAAGACATTTGGTAGATCTGGGTGCGAGTTTGTCGTTAGACTTGTCATGAATATACGCCTCGCAACCCCAAATTCTCGTAAATGACAAATAAGGAGCCCTTCCTTTCCATATCTCATATAGAGTCTTATCTTCCGCTTTAGTAGGGCTACGATTTAGTGAAAATACTGCGGTTAAGATAGCAAATCCCCAAAACGAATCAGAAAGCTCTGTGAGACTCATCATTGACCGAACCATATCTTAAAAACTTCGGTTTTTCCTTTCGGACACACCATTTAGTTGAGGTGTGCGAGAAGGAGTCCAGTGTGATACTATACCACAATCTTATAGGTGTGAATCAAAATAATTATTTAGATATTCAGCACCACGATTGAATCGTAATGTTTTAATCTTCTTATTCAACTGGTTTTCTACTTCATGTTGAAACTCTTTGAACTTTTCAAAGGATTCACTCTTATGCCTCATTAAGTTGACATATCCATATCTACTCAAATCGTCGAAAAAGGTAATGAAGTAGTTATAACCACCTCTAGGTTGAAGAGTCATTGGGCCACACACATTTGTATGTACAAGGCCTAATACATCACTTGCTCGTGTCGCTTTTCCCGAAAAAGAGCACGAATCATCTTGCCTCAAAGGCAAGAATCGCATACACCATAAGATTCCTGATCAAATTGTTTGAGAAGTTTCGTTGAAACAAGTCTCTTTATGCATCGTTCGATTATATGACCTAAACGACAATGCCAAAGGTATGATTCATTAGGTTCGCCTAATTTGAGCTTCTTATTCTCTACATGATAAACTTCATTATCATTATCTAGAACATAAATACCTCCAATAGAGACGACTTTACCATAAAACACATCATTAAAAGAAAATGAACAACTGTTGTTATTGGTTACAAAAGAAAAACCCTCCGCGTCAAGCACGGATATGGAGTTAATGTTCTTGGTCAAGGAGGGTACAAAATAAGAATTATTTAGATACAATTCAAGACCAATAGCTAAGGTGAGTACATAAGTTCCTACGGAAACGGCGGCTACTATTGCTCCATTCCCCATGCGTAGGTCTACATCACCTTCGGCTAGTGCTCGCACGTCCTTCAGCCCATGCAAATGATTACAAAGGTGAGAACCACATCCGACATCAAATACCCAAGTAGAAGTGAAAGCATAGTTAATATCTATCATATAGAGAGAATAGAGGATTATACCTGACCGTGTCACACATCCGTCCTTCTTATCCTTCAAATACTTGGGACAATTGCGTTTCCAATGTCCCTTGCCTTTACAATAAAATCATTCGGCGTCGGCATGCTTCTTTCCCTTAGCCTTGGCATTGATATACACTATAGGTTTGCCCTTTCCTTTCCCATGCTTTTTAAATTAGGCCTTAGCTTTGCCCTTTCCCTTTTGAATCACAAGGCTTCAGTTCTTCAACTTCATTGAAAGAACATCCCTTTTCTCACTCCCACTAGCCTCCATATCCCTTTCGACTTGGGTAAGGAGGGCATGGAGCTCATGAAAGCTCTTGTCCATGCCAAGCATGTTATCGTTCGCCTTAGTTTGGGAGAACTTGGATGGAAGTGACTGAAGGATGCGGCCAACCGCTAGCTTCTTTGGAATCTTAACACTTAGACGCTCTAGGGTGTTCACATGCTCAACCATCTTGAGCACATGTGGCCAAACTTTTGGCCCTTGT
Source organism: Heliosperma pusillum (assembly GCA_022085475.1). Taxonomy (NCBI): domain Eukaryota; kingdom Viridiplantae; phylum Streptophyta; class Magnoliopsida; order Caryophyllales; family Caryophyllaceae; genus Heliosperma; species Heliosperma pusillum. Next base: position 66,409 of record JAIUZE010015491.1, read on the forward strand.
CTAGCTTGGCCTCAAAAAGCCATGTCATAGCATTGTATTAGCGTATGTCGAGTCAATGAGAAAACACCAAGGTCACCCTCGAGAATATCTCATATGCTCCTAGGGTGATATATTGTTGATTAAGAGTTGAGGACATTGACCATATCAAGACCATCTTGACGTCATTTGCTACTTTCAAGTACTCCTCATAGGCGGCCTTGGCCGCATCAGTGGCCTTTGGGCCGGGTTCATTAGGAGGGGTTTCGGTCAAGTAGCGCAAAACGTTATCCGATAACGCCGCACTCTTAATCGTTTGCTCCCACTCGACGAAATTAGATCAATCGTCTTTTAAGATGCATTTGTCCATTACGGACCTTAGCCACGAGTCTTTGCCAAGTTGAACGGTATTGTTGTTATTGTTTGCCATTTGCGAATTGAATTACTACAACAAAATTAGGAAATATTAACATTCATTGTTTTAATCAATTTTACTTGTAAAAGATAAATTAAATAAGTCACTCATATAATGACCCCTCACGAAATTATATAAGTGATCCCGAGACCCGCATTTTAGATAAAAATGAACATGTTATGCCACCTTTATCTAATAGACGGTAAGTCAACGTTTTGACTAATTCTATTCCTAGAACTCTCGGTCGACGGATTTCATCTAAACCCGTCTCCTAGTCCCGAGATAACGCTTATCCCGTTGAGTCCAACCCAATTTAGGCATGTGATGGCATCACCCTACTTACCCGAGGTAAAAAGGTCCACATTCTGGTTGTCCTAATGAACACAGGATTCATATGTGGTTTAATTGGTAAGGCTAAATCTCAATTTATTTTAAGTTGTGTGAGAGGTCTTGCCAATTTAGTTCTTAATTCCCTATAAGTGAACTAAGTCAACGAATTTTGAATAACGTTGAATTGACAATCGAGAATTAAAAATGCATGTTGGCGATTTTGGCATGAGCGGAAAACATAAACAAGCAATTAACAATTAATAAATCCTAGTATGGCCACCTAGCTAATCTTATTAACTAGATGATTAAAAAATAGGAAACCAACTCCTTGGTACCTTGCCTCTTCATGGAATACCCTCCAAAATGGCACCGTCTTTTGGAATACCGATTTCGGGAATCTCCGTCTTCATAATAAATAATTACAAATATACAAATGAATACATAGCAAATTCCTATTATACATTTGATCTATAAAATGAAACTATTAATTATTACAAATCGGCGATACGAGATCGCAATAAATTACAACCGAATCGGTATTCCCTAACATTACGGGTAATACCGATTAAAAATAATCTAGGTCATACTAGGTACAACTTGCATTAAAATAAATAAATGACATTCATTTATTAAACATAAACAACATAAATAAAATGCTGTAAATATCATGCCAAATTCGCCCTTAACACTTGCCATGCTCATTCTAGCTCGGTTTTATGGATGTTATTGATTTTTAACCATTAATAATCAATAATCAACACTTAAATCGTATTTAAGCTCAAACTAATTATTTAAACTGATTTAGAACTCAAAATTAGTCCCTACTAATTTTTTTTGTATTTAATTAGTTTGATTTGATGGTATTTGCTAAATATAGAGGTTTAATTATAACGTTTATGAAATAAACCCAAAAAAATTTAAACATCATAAGAATTTGAAATATAAAAAAATTTACATTCTGGAACATTTCCAGGAACTCCAAAAATAAAAAATAATTGCCCAAAAATTTTGAATTACTTTTATGAACAAATAACATTTTATTTAACGATTTTATCGAATAAAAACTATTAAATATAGTAAAACAGTGAAACAAATTACGAAATTTCACCAAGATGATATAAATAAGAATTTAAATATACCAAAAGCATTTATGACTAGAAAAGGACTTTTCAATTTTATGAACATTATAATCTCATATTATCGACTTTTATCTCATAAAAATCAATAAACATGCAATACTTAATTAAAAGTCACGAAATTGTACATAAGTTATGTAAGACATGCATGTGACATCATGTTAAAAGTTCATGGCCAGAATCATTAGTTAACTTTTAACATAAAAAATGCATGTTAACTCGGTTTAAAAAGCATAAATAATAATAAATAGCAAATTAATCCGTAAAATCACCAAATTTGACCACAAACATTTTGAAGTAAGTAGGTATGAATCCACCAATAATTTCCAACCAAATCAAATTTAAAATTTAATTTTTTATTTTATTAGTTATCTTATAACTTAATAAAAATGCCTAAAATAAACACGCATGCTACAAGCTAGCTCTGATACCACATGAAATTCCATAGACCCTAATTAGACTCCTCTAATTATTTGTACAAATTACATATTAATTTGATTTAACTTTGATCTATGTAACATGCATGCAAATATAAAGGCATAAATGAACATAAGATGAAATTTCCTTACATTGAGAAATTTCGCTATAAATGGGCACAATAAGAAACTCCCTTTCTTATTGTTCTTGAGCTAAAAAGAATAGGATGAACCTTCTTGTATGAACTTTAAATATAGAAAGTCTTCTTCCAACATGCACCCAATATTTAACCCAAACTATCACTATATTTTTAGACTAGAAAATATAGTGACAAGTAGTAAGTAATATTAGGTTTATTACTACTCTAGTAATAGTAAGAATATTAGTTGTAGTGAGAGTTTAGAGAGTGGTTGGAGAAAAATAGCAAAACAAGTTAATTAATTAGCAAATGAAATGAACAACCAAAGTGCCCTTATATAAGCATATTTGGCCGGTCATGTTGCTCATATTTGAGCCTATATTTTGCTTATTTTTAATCCCATGCAAGGAGGTAGAGTGTAGGACTTAATGTGATCAAGTTTACTGTCATACATGTCATAATCACATGTTGTAGCATAATAAACGAAAAGAACAATTATCATTGCTTTTCTACTACATGAATCCGGCCTCCACTAGTGAAATATGATCCATTTTGATTTTTGATATTTTTCCCACAAATACTTATAATCATATGCTTAATATACTAGTATAATTAAGTGTTAATTTGATCATATAACAATTATATGATTCAAATTAATACATAATTTATATTTAACTTTTAAGTAATATTTTACCATTATATCAATATATAATGGGTCTTACAATGCCCAGTTAATTTATTTTAAAACTCTACCTCATAATATATGCATAAACTCAACTAATTTAGTGAATTAACAATTAATTACAAAATTAAATCTTATTTAATCGTATTAAAATAAGACGTAAAATTTGTTCAGTCAGTTTTCTGATAATTGACTAATAAACTCAAGCTGAATGAGTTCCAAACTCAATTTCCAATAATCAACTCTCGTAACCAAACATATATCAAATATATATGTAAAGGACTAATTAAACTGTATCGTATACAAATAATTAGTTTTCTGTCTCATCCTTTAGGTCTGACCGAAAGGGGTCAGTTGATCATCGCCGTAATACGACAATAACGTCTAACTCTAGTCAGCTGATCGTTATTGATTTACGTTAATCAACTGACATGGAGTATCAATATACTATTCATCCCATGAATATTCCAAAATGAGATTTATTATATAAATGCACTATTGTGGATGACACTTACTCCAATAATTTCTACCCAATCAAATCTCAAAATATAGAAAATATATCAAACCTTATCTGTTACCACATTACCTAAGATTCCCTTACCATATAATAATAATAATAATAATAATAATAATAATAATAATAATAATAATAATAATAATAATAATAATAATAAAAATAATAATAATAATAATAATAATAATAATAATAATAATAATAATAATAATAATAATAATAATAATAATAATAATAAAAAAACAACAAACCTACTTCCCATAATAATTACCGTCGGCCTTTCACCCCTCTATACCCTAAAAATCAAATATTTAAACAACTCCAATAAATACATATTCACTACTCTCAAATCACCATCATTTCTCTCTCCTCCCTAACACTCCTCAAACACTCAACCCTCACAAATTCTCACATCAACCATCAATGGCGCCAAAACCATCAACCCGAGCGACCACCCCTTTGACCTGATTAAATAATCATTCCTCTCCACCAAAAACATAAACCAGAATCTGCCATCCCTCCTCTATCCCAAACAAACTCGTCAGCCATCAACCCTGACTATAACCATAGGGAACAGAGTAAGGTGGGGAAACGTCGAAAACTCGACCAGGGAAAGGAGAAGGCAATGGAGGAGGAGGATCCGGTAGAAGAAGTGAAACAAGTAGTGGTTCGCGACGGGATAAGGCGCACCCTGTTTTGGGAATACATGAACCACGCCACGACACAAGGAATCGACAAACTCCTTCTCACCAAAAAGGAGCGGACTCTTGCCAACCGTGTCTCCAAGTACGGGATACTTGCAGGTCAGTGTTATCCTAAGACATGGTATGGTCAGATGGACACTCTTCGTTTCTTTGCCGACTTCTTCAAGTTTCAAGAATAGGAGGATGTGAGTCAGTTCTCGGCTCCGGTGTATCCGATTAAGGTAATTCAGTTCTTTGCTTCAGTTTCCTTTCATGATGGTAGTTTGCATGTGGTGGTTAATGGTCGTGCCATAACCTTCACCATTTTCGAGTTCTGCACTTTGTTTTCCGTCCATGATGATGGGATGGTAATTAATCCAAGTGCAGAATGGGATGAGGTGACCGTGATGTCAAGCTTGAGATTAAGCGATATTTAAATATTAAAGCTACGGGGTTGGGTTATGTGCTGGCGAAGTCTTTTCCACCTAAGATGAAATTCCTTTTCAATTTTTTATAGAACACGGTTGTACCGCAGAGGGGCGGTAGGGATAAGGTCTCGAGTTATGAGATGGTCATTTTTCATTCTTGGGTTGAGGGTAGAAAAATCAATCTTCCCCGTCTTATTCTTCATAGAATAGTTCAGTCCAGTGTGACATATACTAAAGAGAAACTATCCTCTACGGCTGACATGCTATATGGGATGTGGATCTCTCATCTATTGGAGGTAAATCAGGTTGTGGACTCGGAGAGTTGTGGGATTTTGACGAGGGATGAGATGGGGGACAAATATTTGAAGCTGATGAATATTTGGGTTGTTGGGCCTGATTTCGTGTTTATAGCAAAGGGAATGTCGGTTGAAAGAACATCGGATAGGGTTATTGTTGGGTCTGGTGCGACAGTGGACATTGGTGCACAATTGAACTCGTTTTTGGCAAGTATTTATGAAAACTTTGAAACCCAAGAAGCTAATCTGTCGAGCATTGTCTCGAGTATGGGACATGAGGCTCCTACTTCTGTTGGGGCTGGTTCACCAGAGTTTGGGGCTTGGATGCAAATGGTAGAGGATTGTGTTAAGGAGCTAAAGCGAAGTGTGGTCATCGTGCGTGATGAGGTGTTTCGCCAGGGATGAAGGATGGACAATTTGTCTAGTCAGGGTGGAGCAATATACAGAGATGTTAGGGGTATTCGCGAGGATGTGGCTACCGTTTTGGAGGCTACTAAAGCCTCATCATTGAACGTTCTCAACTTCGATAACTGCCTCACACCTCAGGGCAACCATGTTCGGTCATGTTTGATCTTCTCTCCTCGCTGGGATATTGTACTCGTCCTGGTTATGTCGATCCTACAATCCTGAGACAACCCCGTACCTAGACCATCCCTCGCCCTATCTTATTTTGCCTTCCTTGACTTTAATCTCTTTATCTTTTATTCGGCCCAGATGGCGTTTAAACATTTTGCTTGGTTTGTACTTAGTACATTTTATTTTGCTTGTTAGACTTGGCCTTCCTTCCTATAATGTGCATTTTGTGTTTATAATTCTTTCCTCGGTTAGTATTATTCTAGTCGTTTTATATTCTTATTCTCGTCTTTTCGATGATGTCAAGAGGGACAAGAAATGACCTTGATTTGACTATTTACCTAAGCTTGCTCCTTGTCAAGACCTTTAGTCTCTTAAGATCTATAGTGCTTATACTTTGGCTTTGAACATCTTGATCTTGCGTTCAACCCTACTATGACTTTCATAGTATTATGTCTAGGGGGAACTTACCTTAGTCACAAATCATTAAGACGCTTGTCATCATCAAAAAGGGGGAATTTGTTGAACCATATAGTAACATGATTGGTTTTGATAATGACATGTTTGTATCTATAATATGCTTGTGCTTGTAATTGTTTGTTTAGTCTTGGTTAGATTAAGCATGGTTTGGCACTTGAAGTTATATCTTGTTTAGCTATAACCTTGATAATTTGTGACGCAAAGGTGAAGCAAAGTTATAAGTCATTGTGCTATAACTTTGAAACTGCTGAAGTAAAGTAATAGTTAATTCTACTACAACTTTGGTGGTTATCAAGCTCAAGATCAATGATGAATTCTTAAAGAAGCTTATGGAGCTCAAGAAGAAGAACTCAAGAATTAAATAAAGCGATGATCAACATACTGAAGCTCCATGAAAAGTTGATAGTATAGGTTGTCGTCCAATAATGATATTTCTCTTTAGTAATGTTGCCATGTTTGGAAGTAAAGTTATAGCTGTTTTGCCTATAACCTTACTTGCCAAGCTCAAAGTTATAGGTGATCCTACTATAACTTTGGATCTGTGAAAATTTGGTGCGGCTATTTTAAATCTTTCAAAATGTTTTTTAATAATGGTTTAAATAAGCTTTTTGTAGATAAGTATTTATGGTAGATTGAAGCTTGAAGCTTGAATTTATTTAGTTTGAATATTATTGTGATTTCTGTATTGATTAGTAAAATAAGTTATGAGTTGTCATGCTATCTAAAGTTTCATATATGTTCAAACCTAAACCCTAAGTTTATTTTATTTGAGATGTGATAAACTATGGTTTACTGATGTGGTTAAGGCTTATGAGCCGTGTCACTCGAATTTAGCCTATAGATTTAATCATGGATTAAGTAAGATATTAACCTAATATCTTTCTTGTTTCATAAGGGAGGCAGATGGTTGATTATGGATTGTAAGTTTAACCTAATATATTTCTTCTAACCTAAGAGAGGCCACGGCTACAAGGGTTTTATCTTAAAAACTTCGTTTGCTATTCTACTATAAATACTCATGCATCTTATGCATTGAAATTAAGCTCTTCATACTAGATTTTATATTTTGCATTGTGATAAATATTTTAAAATCTTTATTTTGCAAAACATTGTTTTCGAAGAGCCGTACCTTTCTTGCAGGTTACTTTGACAATACGTTATTGAATAATAGTGCTAGATTTGTTTCTTATACGTTCGTCAAGCAAGGGAATTACGATTCGATATATCGAGTGAGAAGTATGAGTAGCAAATTTTCTCTAGTCCTCTTTTCATACGGGCCAACAACCTACCTTCAAAAGAGGCATCTATTCGGCTGGGTCCAGCTAGAGAAGGGGAATAAGAATAAGAAATACCCAAATACTGAGGTCAAAGCCTACCTGGAGGCTGTGAACAAGCAGGCTGAGAAGAGAATGCTTTTCTAGTTCCTGAATGGTCGGTAAGCTGTGGAACGCCCGAAAGAATGTAGCAAGTATGTTTTCGTCGCGCCCGCCCCTGCTTAATCTCTACAGGATTCCGGACCTGACCTGAAAAGCGACTTCTACATCAGCTAGCTACTGGGAGCAGCCTAAACCGTGAAAACGGGGTTGTGGGAGAGCAAGGGTGGGACAAGCTCTTCTATTCTGGTTCATGGTTTCTCTTGGCAGCTTAACGAGGAGCTGGAAAGCTCATTTAAGATATTTGTAGTCTCTACTTGTATATCAACTCATAGTTGTCAATTTCTAGGTATTGAAAAAAATGTGCCAGGAACCAGATTTGAACTCCTCCGCTCGCTTATTCGTTGCTCGGATAGTGGCAGTGTCTAATTTATGTTGAAGCATATACTCGGGGGGGTGGGTGGGTGCGGGAATTAAAAATTCCAAGGCTAAAATAAAATATAATATACAAAGGGTATCACGGAAAGACCAACAGGCAGTACAACAACTGTTATGGCAACACAAAGGGAATGAAGAGAACAGAAGCTAATGTCAAGACTGATTATAACCTATCAAGTGCCATAGGGGCTGCAACAGCTGGAAAACCTCCAGAGACTTGTAATTGTGTGAACACCAAGAACAATCAAAAACACTTTCTTATTAGCGTACATTAGAATCGAGTTTTTAACGATACTAAACTTTGAATCGAGTATTTAACGATACTCAACTATGAGTTACAACTAGAGTTAGTTGTACGAGTGGGTTGATAATTATGTAATCAGGAGTAGGTACTAAAATTATTAATCGAGAAATAGTGGACGTAGGTTTCGAGTTGTATAACCGAACTACTTCAAAATCCCTTGTGGCTCGGGCTCTTTTATTTTTTTACGTCGTTTGTTTTCTACAAACACGTTACAAGTAATTAGTTGGGTTGAATTTAATCAATAAATTCAAATCAGGTATTACTACTACACGCTTATACAGACAATCGAAAAACTAGGCATATTTTATTTATACTCAATTCACTCCCCCCCCCTCTTGTGTATTTGGGATTAATAGACTCTTCAGAAGGGATCGCCACGGTTGAGTCGTAGCTTCCGCGTGGGTATCTAGAGTATCACATTTATTATTCTTTATTTCGTCTTTGGATTATTGTTGTTGAGAGGATATGTCGTCTGGATTGGAATAATGTAATTTGAGTTAACTATTGCTTTAATAAACTGTTCTATTATGGTCTATTTGATATGTACTGCCTCAGGCAACAGAGATTGTAGCATCCTTATGTACTAAGAAGGCCTTGTAAGGCTCTTTAATAGATGGGGGTGTTACAAAGTGGTATCAGAGCGACGATTTTGGAACCTAAACTAATGAACCCAATGAACTTAGGAGTGTCTAATAAACTGAACTCGGGTAGGAGTCATAGGGAGCTGCCGCAAAGATTTGGGAGACGTCCTAAAATCGCAACTTTGCCCCTATAGCTCTTAGTCGGTAACAACATGGATGTGTAGGGGATTATATGTGTACCTCATGTCAACTGTCATGATTAATTGTTGAGTATGATGTGAAGTGGAGATAGGTATGAGATTGAAAGTGTGACGATGGCATTATGTCACGTATGTCTGACATGAGCTATGTGTGAACGAATATGATTATACACATGAAAGATGTGTTTCTTATTGACAAGCATGATTTATATGAATTTCGTATAAATATGTGAAGCATATATGGGCCGTAACATGCATGTATGATTATGAGTAGTTAAATAAACATGATTATAAGCATGAGAATGTGATTTCCATTGTTGAGCGTGTTATGATGATGAATTTTTAAGGATAAGTGTTGTATGGGGCTGTCTTTTTGCTTGACTAGACCGAGTAGGGCAGGGGACTCGACCGAGTAGGGGTTACTCGACCGAGTACCCTTGACACTCGACCGAGTGTTGGGGTCTGATGTAATTTTTGAAAAGGTGTATTTTGTGACTCGGCCAAGCATATGGTGACACTCGACTGAGTGTTCTGAACTCGACCGAGTGCCATTATGAACTCGACCAAGTAAAAGTTCCTGTATATTTTGGGTTAATGCTATTTTTGGTAACTCGGTCGAGTGTGTATTGACACTCGACCAAGTGTGTATTGACACTCGACTGAGTGTGTAGGACTCGACCGAGTGCAGTCTTGAATTCGATCGAGTGAAAACCTTTGTATGTTTTGGTTGGCTTCTGTGTCGGGTGTATTCGACCGAGTACATATAGTACTCGATCGAGGGTCCTTAAGTCGGCCGAGTGACTTGATGCGCTCGACCGAGTATGTTTGTAATAGGACCATATTCCATTTTCAGTCGTAGGCTTGAGCTTAATTTTGCCTTCTTATTGAAGTTACCATGCCTGCAACAAGAGCGAGTGCGTCAGCTGTAACCCCGGAATTCAGTGATGAGGAGGTAGCCAGGCTACATATAGTACTCGATCGAGGGTCCTAGACTCGGCCGAGTGACTTGATGCACTCGACCGAGTGTCTTTGTAATTGGACCATATTCCATTTTCAGCCGTAGGCTTGTGATTTAATTTGCGTTCTTATTGAAGTTACCATGCCTGCAAAAATAGCTAGAGCGGCAGCTGTAACCCCAGAATTCAGTGCTGAGGAGGTAGCCAGGCTTATCGCACAAAATGCAGCACTTGATGCCACTACCATAAACACAGCCATTGCCCGTCACCGACCCACTATATGTGAGGGTATTGGTGCAGCACATTTGTTAATGCCTGGCATCGGGAGATGGAGAGCATATTTGAGGTCTCCAATTGACCTGAGAACCTGTCTCGATCAAGCCGCGTTCTACCTGAGAGGTCACGCAGGGAAGCGGTGGTTTAGGGAGAGGGTGGCAATAAAGAACTACTCCATCGAGAATAGGGAGGAGGCGATACCGTGGAGAGAGTTTAAGGCGGAGATGCGGACTGAGTTTGTTCCCGAGCATATGAGAGGAAAGCTAAGGGCAGAGTTTGATTCTTTCAGAATGACTGAGGAGATGACCGTGACAGACTACTATAACAAGTTCACGGAGTTGGCAAGCTATGCCGATGATATGCACTGGAGCCAGAAAGCTTTAGCCAAAAATTTCTTGAAGGGGTTAGTCTTTAGGGTCATGAACAAATCACCTGTGGGTGTAGCCTCTGACCTTAAAGAAGCTTATGAGAAGGCTAGGCAGGCAGAGCGGCTGGCAGAGATAAGAAAGAAAGCTAAGGAAGCAATGGATAGCAAGAGTAAGGCGACTAGTGACGGTTGAGGCTATAAGAGGGGTAACCTTTCTTCAACCACATTCTATTCTGGTGGTGGTCGCTACAGAGGGGACAAAACTTTTGAAAGAACGACGGGCGTGATGCTAGTGAGACTTCAGGAGTGAGATGTCATAGTTGTGGTGGCCTTGGCCACAAGAGGTTCGTGTGTCCATTAATGAGTGGGGGTGAGGGTTACCAACCTCCATCCCAGCGGAGCTAATTGCAGAGCGTGGCGAGTAATCGGGTTGTGGGATCTTGGAACCGACAGGGGAACTAGAGCGTGAATAGTGGTGGCTATAACCGCAATGGAGGGAGTTATCAACGTCCGAACAACAATGGGAACTAGAGCTCGGCGTCGAAGACTATGGCATTTGCTAGCAACGTTCAGGGAGGAGGTTAAAAGAACAGTGATTCATCTTTCGTTTTATTCGATTCGGGGGTGACCCGTTTCTTTGTTTCTAAGAGTCATGCTATGTTGTTGGGTCTGGGGGATAATGAGTCTGTAAAGGATGAGGTCTTTATACCTGTTTGAATTCCCGTTAGACGGGCTTGAGATAATTGTCAGGATGGATTTGTTGGGTAAGTATAAGGCAAACATAGATTGCCATCAAAAGAATGTGTCTTTAAGGGGTCCTAAAGGGGTTAGAGTGTCGTACTGAGGGTTCATTGTGAAGCCTAAGGTGAAGTTGATTGCGGCCATTACTTTGAAGACTTACCTGAGCAAGGGCTACCCGATAATCTTGTGCCATATAAGTGATACCAGAGTTGAGGAGCCGATAGCAGACTAGATTGAGGTGGTGAGTGAGTTTGTCGATGTCTTTCCGGATGAGATAGCTGGATTACCTCCAAAAAGGGATATTGATTTCAACATGGAGTTGAAGCCGGGTACGAGACCAATTTCTAAGGTTTCCTATCGCATGGGACCGAAGGAGCTAGAGAAGCTGAAGAAGCATCTGAAGGACCTACTGGACAAAGGCTACATTAGACCTAGTGCATCGTCGTGGGGTGCACCAGTGCTGTTTGTAAAGAAGAAGGATGGCAGTTTATGGTTGTCTATCGATTAGCGTGAGTTGAACCATGTGACGGTGAAGAATAGGTACCCATTACCGAGGATTAATGACTTGTTCGATCATTTGACCGGAGCTGGGGTATTTTCGAAGATAGAATTGTGGTCGGGGTATCATCAGCTGAGGATAAAGGATAGTGACATTCCGAAGACGGCTTTTCGTTCGACGTATGGGCACTATGAGTATATGGTGCTGCCGTTTGGGTTGACTAATACACCAGCGGTATTCATGGATCTTATGAACCAGATCTTCAGTCCATATCTGGACTTGTTCGTGGTGGTATTTATCGATGACATCTTGGTCTATTCTAAGACTAAGGTGGAGCATGCAGAGCATCTGAGGATCAAGTTGCAGACCTTGAGGGACAACCAGTTGTATGCTAAGTTATCTAAGTGTGAGTTTTGGCTACAGAAGCTAGCGTTCTTAGGTCATGTTATATTATAGGAATGAGTGATGGTACATCCAAGTAAGATAGAGGCGGTGGCTAAGAAGGAGGCACCAAAGAACCTAACGGAGGTAAGAAGCTTCATAGGTTTTGCTGGGTATTACATTAAGTTCGTGACAGACGTTTCGAAGATAGCTAGACTTATTACGGTTTTGATGAGAAAGGAGAGCAGTTTTCGCTGGGATGAGAACTGTGAGACGGTGTTCCAAACCTTAAAGGAGCGTTTGACCATAGCTCTTGTATTAGCATTACCTGATGGAAGGGAGAACTTTAAGGTGTATACAGATGCATCAAAATGTGGTTTGGGATGTGTGCTGATGGAGAATGAGAAGGTGATCGCATATGCTTAGAGGCAGTTGGCTTTATGAGGAGAACTACCCTACTCACGATCTAGAGTTGGGTGTTGTAGTGTTCGCGTTGAAGATTTGGAGGCATTACTTGTATCGGGCCAGCTTTAAAGTGTTTTTAGACCACAATAGTTAAACGTACATCTATACCCAGAAAGAGTTGAATATGAGGCAGTGGCGATGGATGGAGCTCATTGGGGACTATGATATGGATATTATCTACCATGAAGGGAAGGCTAATGTTGTTGTTGATGCTTTGAGTCGGAAGAGTGTACATTCGTTGTGCGCAGGTATGTCCTTGATGCGGTTAACAGATGAGGTAGCGAAGATGGGGATCAATGTGATTCGAAAGGGGGAAGCTAATAGTGATTTGATGATTGAGCCGGGACTATATGATTATATTTGGAGAAAGCAACTGGAGGATCCTAAGATTAAAATGTGGAAGACAGGGGTAGAAGAGGATACTACTCCTAGGTTTTCGATTGATTCATATGGGAGTATCGGATTTGAGGGTCGACTGTGTGTACCGATTGATCCGGAGTTGAAGAAGATAATTATGACCGAGGCTCACTGGACTCCCTATTCGGTTCATCCGGGTGGGGATACGTTATAAAAGGATTTGAAGAAGACTTGCTCATGGCCGGGGATAAAGAAGGATGTTGCAGATTTTGTAGCAAAATGTTTCACTTGTCAGCGAGTCAAAGGGGAATAGAGAAGACCGCAGGGTAAGATTCAGTCTCTAGAGTTCCCGGAGTGGAAATGGGAGTCTATATCCATGGATTTTGTTGTGGGATTTCCGAGATCGCAAAAGGGGAATAACGTGATTTAGGTGATCGTGAACCGATTGACCAAGACTGAGCTGGGAGGATAGCGTATAGGAAGTATGTGGTGTAGTTGCATGGGGTGCCTAGTGACATCGTGTCTGATCATGATCCAAGATTCATTTCTCACTTTTGGAAAGAATTGCAAGAGCTTATGGGAACAACATTTAAGATGAATACATCATTTCATCCTGCGACGGATGGCCAGACAGAGAGAACGATCAAGACCTTGGAAGGTATGTTGAGGGCTTGCGTACCATCAGTTGGTGGGAGCTGGGAGGATAAGCTGGATCTGATCGACTTTTCTTACAACAATAGTTACCATGCTAGTATTCGAATGGCATCATTTGAGGCTTTTTACGGGAGGAGATGCAGGAGTCCAGTGTGTTGGGACGATAGTTTTATGGCTGTGAGTCTTGGACCACAGATGGTTCAACACATGATTGAACAAGTGAAGCTGATCCGATAGAAGATGAAAGCGACGCAGAATCGCCACAAGAGCTATGCGGATCTACATCGTCGGGATTTTGAGTTCTGGGTGGGTGACAAAGTTCTTTTGAAGGTATCACCTATGAGTGGGGAAAAGAGATTCGGGAAGAGGGGCAAGCTGAGCCAGAAGTTTATATGTCCTTATTGCTGGGGTAAGTGTCCTCCACAATAGTGCATATATATAATGAAACTCATTTGGAATATACGTGGCATGATTAGTATATTTTGATACTCCACGTCTATATATTAACGTAAATCGATTACGCTCAGCTGACTAGAGTTAGGCGTTATTGTCGTATGACGGCGGTGATCAACTGATCCCTTTTGGTCACACCTATAAGATGAAACCCAAATAGTAGAGCTAATTATTTGTATAAGATACAGTTAATTAGCACATTACATATATTTGATATATACGTTTAGCTATGAGAGTTAATTGTTAGAAATTGAGTTTAGAACTCAAATTCAAGTAAGTATTATTATTCAATTATACGATAATTGACTAATAAATTATATCTTATTTTAATATGATTAAATAAAATCTAGTTTAGTAATTAATCATTAATTTACTAAATTAGTTGAGGTTTTATATATATTTTGAGGTAGAGCTAATTAGTTAATTATATTTAGAAAGGAGTTGTAAAATAGATTAACTAAGCATTCTGGGACCCATTATATATTGATATAATGGTAAAATATCACTTAAAAGTTATGTACATATTGTTTATTAATATTTGTCATATAATTGTTATATGATCAAATTAACACTTAATTATACAAGATAATTAAGCATATGATTAATAAGTATTTGTGGGACAAATATCAAAAATTAAAATGGTCCATATTGGACACAAGTGACCGGTTGTGTTCTCATAAGAGACAATGATAATTGTCTTGATTTACTTGCACAAATACACACTTGATAACGACACATCCTACAAGCTTTAATCATTGTCATAACTACTACACTCAAGCTATATGCATGTGAAAAAAATAAGCAAAAAAAATCACGCACTTGGGTATGTGATAACCGGCCATAGTGCCTCTTATATGAGCAATTGTTGTTCATTTCAACTTACTTCAATCTTGCTTATTCACATCATCTCTTTAAAACCTCTACTCTCTACAACTCTAAATAACACTAATATTCTCTAAGTATTACTAGAGTAGTAATTCAATTATATTAGTAGTATTATTTCTTACTTATTATCTAGTTAATAATAAGCTAAGATTATTTGGGTGGATTCTTGGGTGCAACAAGAAAAAGACCTTCTACTTTGGAGGTTGGTTTATTGAGGATCATCCACTATTTCTATGCTAAGAACAATAAGAAAAGAGTTTCTTATTGTGCCCATTTATACCCGAGATTCCAAAGTAAGAAATTTTCATCTTATCTTTATATTTTTGCTTTTATATTTGCATGCATGATAAGTTATGCCCATAATGTGTTCCATGTGTCTTAGCTGCGAAAGTATGTGAGTGACCCGTCTCATGTTCTAGAGGCTGAGACCATTGAGCGAGATGCTGCACTTACTTATGTTGAAGTGCCAAAGGAGATTTTGGATCGAAAGGTGCGCAAGACCAGAAATGGGCAGACAACTCTACTGAAGGTGTTATTGTCTAACCATAACGTGGAGGAAGCAACTTGGGAGCCTGAGGCTGCCATGAGAGAAAGATACCCACTTCTATTTGAGGAGGTATGTTTGGTTACGGGGACGTAACCTTGTTCTTTAAGGGGGGGGGGGGGGGGGGAGGAGATAATTGCGTTGTGTTTTGTTAGTCTTAGTGTCTTTTGGTTGATAGTTGGTAGTAGTAGTAAGTCGTGTTACTTTCTTTATTGATTTCGAGAATTGGTTTCACTGAAAATGGTTGTCTTATGTAGTTGTTGAAAGGGATATGAGTTGTGAACTTCGAGGACGAAATTCGTTCTTAATGAGGGAAAACTGTAAGACTCCGTATTTCTAAGTACTGTGTACTCGGTCGATTATGGGTCACTAGACCGAGTAGGTGGTGTACTTAGCCGAATAGGGTAAGTGTGTCAGTTAGGCAGCGTACTGTCTAGTTGGCACTCGGACGAGTGAGTCTGGACTCGGCCGAGTGCGGTGTACTCGACCGAGTGCGTATTGCACTCGACCGAGTGCAGCGGTCTCTCAGGTTTTCTCAGACGATTTGATTAAACATAATAAAGGGTTTTTAAACAATATTTCCATCAGTTTACAATGCATAATCAATCCCTAAGTATTCAAAACTCTCTCAAAACCTCTCACGCATATTTTGTTACTGCTTCATCAGCCATTCGAAGAGGTCAAGTCCTCTTGTCATGGTCAGTTTTTGTTTACCAGTACGCACACAGTCTCTTTGGCTTTATGCCTTTGCAATGGATTGTGCTTTTGCTTAGGTCAATTTTTTTCCGCTGCCCTTTTTGTATGCTTTAAAGGGAGCATAATTGTTATCTCAGATGATGCACTACAACACAACGACATCTCAATTTCTAGTTCTTTTGTAAATTGTTAACCATCGAACGAATATTTTTCCCCAAATTGAAGAAGATGTTTAGTGATGGGTCATATTTATATACATGTTTATGTCTCCCCTATGTCACTATAGTGACGTTTTTAGGTGCCTAAATGCGCGATTAAATGCTATTATTGCTAGAATGTCGATACGTCCGCCTTTTGGTGTTTTAATGCAGGTTGGATGCTTTTGTGGAACAATTAGATGTTAATAAACACCGTGAAATCGATAGGCACGAAAATCGAGAAGAATGGAGTTGACAACAAAGAGAAGATGGGAGTTTCCCAAGGACCCTCGATCGAGCATGTGAAAAACTAGATCGTGTCGCGAGAGAAAAGTTGGAGCATCTCAGGGATACTCGATTGAGTGTGCAAATACCTGATCGAGTTGCAAGCCCAAAATACTCGATTGAGGGCACCAATACTCGATCGAGTGTTTTTAAGACGAAGAGTTTTCCGAAACTTTCTTTAAATCGTATTTTTTGTAATATAAATAGAAAACTTGTCCATTATTATTAGGGATACTTTTTATTACTCTAGAACTCTGAGGATACTTCAGAAATATTATTATTGCTACCACTGTTATTCAAAGAACATCGTCCCTTTCAATTATTAGTTTTTAATCGGTATTTTACTAATCTTTCTTTGTTATTCAATTAGTTTTCATTAGATCTTTAATTATTCCTTGTTCATCAATCATATATGGTTATCATGTTTACTTCCTTTGTTATTTTTGTTAGTTTAGATATAATGAGTAGCTAATCTTTTAATCTAGGGTTAAAGGGAATCTAGGTTGTTAGAAGGGGATTGATTAATGAATTGGTTGTTAAATTGCATAACTTGTTCAATTGTTGTGTTACTTCTAGTTAATTGATTTACTGATCAGAGTTAATTGATTAGTCTTGCAAATTAGGATTATTACTTATCGAGTGAGGACTAATATAGGCAGCGACAATTGGATAGATTAGTTTAATGATAGCGATCGCATGTTAAATTTATATCTAAAGGGCATAATAGAATCGACTGATCTTTTGACCTTAAACAACTTAATTTACCTTTTTATTGATTAAATAACATCCCCGGATAACGTATCTATGAAACCTGAGACCCCTAGATCTTTAACCTTATTGAATTCGACTTTTACTTTATTGCAATTAAAAATTATAGCTAATAAAACCATCAAAACCCTAGAAAATGTTACCTTTAAAGATAGACTTAGTTACTAGCAAATAGACTTTACCGCGTCCCTGTGGATTCGATACCCTACTTACCGCCGCCTATTAGTTAGCATTGAGTTAGGTTTATTTTGAGATAGGGAACGCTACTTTACCCTTATCATGTAGTTAACCCAATCATGTGAACATCAAACTTTGCACACATTATATTGTTCCCAGAGTTGGCAATAGCAGAATCCTCGTTAATATTCCGAATAGAATCAAACATGAGAATGAAACAGTAAATCACTTTTTGTTTTTATAAAATTATAACATTGTCACTTTAATAAATAAACAAAGTAAACAAGATAATGAGAACACAGAGTTTTATATTATAACATTATTACAGTACTAATCAATTCAAAGCAAACCAATCATGTTAGGTGAATGAGATTTCTTCGTCCAACGATCTAAAATATACTTGCTTGATATTTTGTTAATTTCTTTGTACACCCAGACAATATGTCTACAAAGTAGCCCTATTCTTTCGAAAAGTTTACAAGTTCAATCAACATCTATGGTTGAAAAATTGAATGTTAGTTTTGTTTATTTTAGCATCTTTCACATCATTTATCCTCCCATCGTCATTCTTCGCAAAGTCACTGACACCACATGATATAGAAGGCTTTACTTCCTCATGAATCAGATAGAACACAGCGTAATTGTCAGCAGAATGTTGAGTGTAACACTGTCCCACACCATAGAATTGAGGCGGGAAAGGACGTTAGTGTCATTAAAAAGAGTTAAACCCATCTCGTCGGAGATGTTTCGGTTCTATGCCACACGCAATAATGATGGCGAGTTGTTTTGAAATTGGCAGGTACATCTTTTGTAATCCAAAGACACTGATCAGTGATAATGATTTTGGCTCATGTTGACCCATTACATTCTGAAAATGCTGAAAATTCCATGTGAAGGACTCTTCATTGTCAATTGACACTAAACAAGTACCAAAGAAGACGGATTTTATGTGATGATCAGCCCCAGTAAATAGTGTGAAAGCCATGGAGTACTTGTTTTGTGCCATACGTTGGATTAAAACTAATGTCATTCTCTAATCGTAAGTAATTCCTAACTGCAATGGAATCAGCCTAAAACACCCTGGACAAACAGTTTCACTAATCATAATCATAGGCAAAATAATTGGGTGGCTTTTAGCTTTTAAAGACGATTAATAAAAAGGTCTGCATCTCTTGCCCATATATAGCATTTTGATATCTCGCTGAACGTTTTGAAATCCACCAAGGTAGCACCTACATTTTTTCATTTTCGAACCCATTGGAGTACTCTTTATATATCCCCAAAAGTATTGGAAGCCCCAATATTCTGCAGTGTAAACTCACAGGACATGCATGAATGCAACCTGAGTTCAACTCAACTTTAAATATAGCAAATGACCTTATCAAATTCTGAAATTTTGTGACAAGTAACTTGAATGTGTTACTATTTAAAACAAATATAACAACTTAAACAGTCAGAAATGGACCCTGACTTAAACACAGTTTGTTTTGCTGAAAGTAACAAAGATATAGTCACTTGATTGACTTACACAGCTTGGCACAAGAAGACAACTAGTTAACTTGACATTTTCAAGACTTAAATCCATATATTAACACATGATTAAGACTCAGACTTGAACAACACAACTCAAACAACTCACAGTAGACAAAGAGTTGATTCAGTAATGCCAAATAGAGTCTAATCTATCATTCACAGCAAGCACAGAATGATAACTAGGTCTGGTTCAATCTATAGACTTAAGCACAAGTTTGAGAGTTGAGAATTTGATTTCCCAAAGGTTTGTTTTCATTCATTCAATAATAATCTTATTAATACAACTGACTAAGGGCTCCTTATATAGAGCATTACAAAGACTGATGGCCTTTTGATGCAAATCTCATCTAAGGGCCACCAATAACTCTCAACAACTATCTTAACTACTTGCAAAAGTCTTCTAATATGGACGATCTCAACAACTATCAAGGACAGACAGAAAAGTAGTAAAACAGTCTGAAATTAAAAAGCCAAAAAGTGGTTTTGTAGTTTTCCTGAAATAGCAACTGCCTTGTTTGTCTTCATTTCTGTTTGTCTGGCTTCTTTTCTTGTTCTTGGGACTCATCAAGGTCTTATTTGTGATCATAGGGACCTCCTTAAATTGGCTGATACTTATCTAAATAAAAGGGGAGCCTCAACTGGCATTGAATCTTGAAAAATACCATGTTGGACTCCTGCTGGACCTAGTTGATTGACTGGCATTTTTCTTGGACTTACACTGAACCTTTGGGAAACTTCTACTAGACTTTTTTGTTGGCCTTCAAGTGGAGTTGGCAGTAGGCCAAGGTGGGGGTTGCTGGGATGACCTGGTGAACCTCTTTGGTGGCTGAAAGTTGACTGGTGCAGATTGGTTGTTGCTTTGTGGGGACTGTGTCTTGTGATCTTTGAATGGCCTGGCTTGTGCTGGCTTGGCTCATGTCTTGGCCTATGTCTCGAGCTGTGTCTTGTCTTGTCTTGACCATAGTCTGCTCAAGGTGGCCCCTAGGGCTTGCTTTTGCTGCATATTCAGCTTAGAGTTTTCCACTATAAGTTGATTTTGGAACATGTTAAAGGGTCTTTCAATCTTTTCAAGATGTTGATTGGAAACAAATGTGAGACGATGGTCGTGACTCGGCGATTGGTAATTTGTAGGTGTAAATAGAGGGAAAGATGAGTTAGAGAGATATGTTCTAGAGAGAGAAAGTTAAAGTCTATTATGATTAGGGTGACTTGCAATTTGTAAGGATGAATCACATTTATATATGTTAGATCGGATGGTGGAGATTAACGAGACGTACTCACCTAAGATATGTGAACTCTCAAGATCCCTTAACATTTTCCGGACGCAACTTATAGTTGACAATTCCAAACTGAATATTGGGGTTACTAAAAGTTTTGGTATGTGTAAATAATATTACAATAGATTCGAAAATATATGCTAGTGTGCTACCTTGGCGGATTTATAAAACTTCCAATGATATATCAAATACTATACAGAGGAAAGAGATGGTGACCTCTTCGGTAATAGTCTTCAAAAGCTAAAAACTACTCAAAAAGGATTTTACGTTGCCTATGATATTGATGAGTCGAACTGTCTGTTGATGGTGTTTTGGGCTGATTTCATTGCAGGTAGAATTACTCACGATTTTGGGAAGAAATTTGTTTACATCCAACCTAATGCTTTTCACACAATTCACCGGATTTGATCACCACAGAAAACCTGTCTTCTTTGGTGCTTGTATACTGTCACATAAGAATGAAAAGTCCTTTAAATGAACTTTGTGAATGAATTTTCAGTTCATTATCACTGATGAGTGTCCTGGCATAATAAAAGTAGTACCAGCTATTTTCAAAAAACAGCTAACCATCGTTATTTGTGTGGCATATAACCGAACGACAAGATGTCTTAAACTTTTTGCAAAGACACCGACATCCTTTCCCGCTTCAATTTTGAGGTGTAGGACAGAGCTACACTCAACGATGTGTTGACCAAGACAATGATCATTCCTTCTCCGTAACAAAAATATCGTTAGAAGAACAAGTTCGTATTGTATACACACACATTGTGTTCTACGTGTTTCAAGAGGAACTAAATTCCTCTATATCAAATGGTGTCACTGACTTTGAGAAGAAGGGAGATGTGAGGATAATAAATGTGGAAGAAAGCTGAAACAAACAATTTATTGGGTAACATTCAATCTTTCAACCACAGATGCTAACTGCACTTGTAGACTTTTCGAAAGATTGAAGTTACTTTGTATACATATTTTATGGACGTACAAAGGCAAAGGAATTAATAAAATACCAAGCAAGTCCATTTTAGATCGTTGGACGAAGAAATCTCATTCACGTGACAAGGTTTCTTCCAATTGATTACTACTGTAATAATGATACAATATAGAACTCCGTGTTCTTGTTTCATTTTCATGTTTACTTTGTTTATTTATTAAAGTGACAATGTTACTTTAAAAAAATAAGATTTACCCTTTAATTTCCAGGTTTGATTCTAATGGAAATGTGATCAAGGATTCTAATATTGCTAACTCTAGGAACAATACAACGTGTGAAAAGTTTGGGCAGACTTCAATGCTACAACTTCTGTCTTAAAAACTTCGCCAGATGTTCACATGAGTTCGCTACACTTCTCGTTCAGGTCCGGGAAAAATACACGCTCGATGTTTAACAATTTATAAAGGAACAAGAAACTGATATGTTGTGGGTTGTAGTGCATTATCTGAGATAACAATTCTGCCACTAGTTAAAGCACACAACAAGGGTAGCGGAAAAAGATGGACCAGATAAAAAACTCAATCCCTTGAACAGGTAGATTAACCAAATCCAAAGAGATTGTATGCGTACGGCAAACAAAACTGACCATGACAAGAGAACTTGTCCTCTTCGCATTGCTGATGAATCAGAAGCAAAATCAACTAAAACCAAGTAGTTGAATACTGTGATGCTGCTACAATTATATATCATTTAATAAATTGGCTTTGGAACAATGTAGTTCAATTGTAATAAATGTTTTATACAAAATACTGATGACCGTGTGCAGAACGCATCATGTGAGGGACATTGATGCGGCGACACCGGGTGTCGCTAAATCTTAGTGACACCCTCTCACATATTTTTATGTAGGTCCCCTATTAAGTGTTCCCTTACATATAGACACACCATTTTTTGTGGTCTCTTATATATACATGTGAGAGGGTGTCGCCGAATCTAGGCGACAACGGGTATCGCTATCTCATTTTTCATATGGAAAAACTAATGATAAGAGCGTAAAGTAGGGTAAAATTAAGGGTAACCCTAAATACACTGTAAAATTCCCGCGACACTCTTTTTATGTGCCATATGACGGGTTTGCCCTTTTAAGATATTTTCGTCCAAAATTAATAAATGGAGTGTCCCATCTTTTTTTCGGTTATGTGCACCCAAAATTAAAGCAACATGGAGAAGAATATATGGAATTGTATAATAGTGGGTCTCACTAAGTTGCATGAGGTACCTCAAGGAGACTTGGGTGACGGGCTGACGGCACCTTAGTGTCCCTCCGACACAACATGGCAAGCGCCTTAGTGTGCCTCGTGTCTAGACGCGCTTTTTTACACCGAGTTTTCATTTTTAACAACTTAACTCCTAAATACCATTTCTTTTTACAGCTATTCTATGTATATAAATTGCCCTCCAATAATTAGTGTGCCTTCGTAGCACCTTCTCACTACGTACCTTTATAATTGTTAAGCCATATACTAGCACGGAAACGCTACAAGGGTATATTCATATAGTCTTTAAGCATTAGCTTATCCATACTTGTTGAAATGAACAACATAGTTTTGATAAAACAAACCTTTAATTAAAGAATAAGCGCACAACATAGTATGTTTGCTTCAAACGGTACATATAAAATGAATTACAAAAGCCAGCCTCTATTCATATATCTTTGATAAATACAGGTTCGTACAAGATAATGAAATATCTTGAGTAATGAATTAAAAAAATGAAACTAAACATAAACTTGATCCAAAAAATAATTAAAAGAAATTTAATGTCAATAAAACAAAGATCAACATTAACTTTCCTAAATTAAACCCCAAAACCAATTGATAATGGGTACTAATTAGAGAATAAGGCTTTGTTCTTTTGGACTGAATTTGTCTGAACTGAACTGAACTGAACTGAACTGAACTTATTGGAGCTGAACTGAACTGAACTCAACTCAACTCAACTTAATAGAGCTTAACTGAACTTAATGGAGCTGAACTGAACTGAACTTAATGGAGCTGAACTGAACTGAAATAACAAAAAAAGATAACAATATTATTATTATTATTATTATTATTATTATTATTATTATTATTATTATTATTATTATTATTATTATTATTATTATTATTATTATTATTATTATTATTATTATTAATACTATTAATCATTAGTAATAATAATATTATATTAATATAATCTAATAATAATCAAATAAGATATAAAAAAATATTATAGTAATATAATAAAAAATATAATATTAATATGAATGATAACATTATTAATTATAGTAATAAATATATAAATTTAAGTAACTAAAAAATAAATATGATAAGTATAATATAATAATCTAATAATATAAACAATCATATAAAATATAATTTATAATTTATAATAATAATAATAATTAATATTATAATAATATAAATAATTAATAATAATAATATTATATTAATATTATTTAATAATAATTTAATCAGATGTATAAAAAAATAAAACAATAATATAAGAATAAATATTATAATAATAAAATACTAATATAAATGATAACATTATTAATAACAATATAATATAGTAATAAATATATTAACAATAGTAACTAAAAAAATATAAATAATATAAATAGTAATAAAGTAAATATAATTAATAATAATAATAATAAAGTAAATATATGAACATTATGATGGCTCAAGCTTTGGTCAAAGGGTATGATAGAAAGTATCTTACTCCTAGATGTCTGATTAAAGTAGATATTAGGAAAGCTTTTGACTCCCTCCAATGGAACTTTATTCACAACATGCTTGATGCTCTTGGCTTTCCTTCCATTTTTACTGATTGGATTATGAGTTGCATTAGTAGTTCTTGGTTCTCTATTAAGCTCAATGGATCCATTCATGGTTTCTTTAAAGGAGAAAGTGGATTAAGACAAGGAGATCCCCTCTCTCCATATCTGTTTGTCCTGAGCATGGAATTGCTCTCACGATATTTGAGGAGAATTTGTGCTCAACCTGAGGTCTCTTTTCATCCTAAATGTGCAAAAATTGGTCTAACTCATCTCATCTTTGCTGATGACTTGATGATTTTCATTAGGGGTGATGTCCCATCTGTTAAAGCTGCTATTGCTACTCTCTCTAACTTCTCCAAGAGGTTTGGTTTACATGCTAATATTGATAAAACAGATATTTACATGGGTGGTGTAACTTCTTTAGTGAGACAGCAGATTCTTGATACTACTGGGTTCACTGAAGGGAATTTCCCTTTTAGGTACCTTGGTTTGCCTCTGAATACTGCTAGAATAAGTACTGCTACTTATATATCTCTTCTTACAAAGATTCAGTATAGTACTAGTCACTGGTCTACTAAGCACTTCTCCTATGCTGGAAAGTTGCAGCTCCTGAAGTCTGTAATTTTTGGTCTTACCAATTTCTGGTGTGCAAATCTTCTTTTTCCTAGGAACATATCTAAAGTCATTACTAAACTGTGCAGAGATTTTTTCTGGACTTCTGATTCTGATAGGCATAAGTTTATCTTTCTAAGCTGGAAGGATCTATGCTCACCTTGGGACGAGGGAGGTTTTGATGTTAAGGAGCTTCTCTCTTGGAACAAAGCAGTTTTAGCTAAGTGGATATGGATGTTAAATAGAGATGCTGATAGTCTTTGGTCTGTTTGGCATAAAGCTTATCATTTACAGGACTCTTCTATATGGCTGATGACCTGTAAGCCTCATCACTCTAAGAATTTCAGAAGTATCCTCAAGGTTAAGGATGATATTCTAGCTCATACTCTTACTGCTAGCAATGCTTCACTCTTACTCTCCTCTTAGACTATTCAGGGAAAGTTTAGTATTAATGCTGCTTATAACTGGTTTAGAACTGAAAACCTGTTCTTCCTTGGGCATCTGTTTTTAGTTCTAATTTCTTAATTCCCAACCACAGAGTCTTCATCCTTCTTGCAATGCAGAACAAGCTAGCAACTATGGATAATCTGGCCATTAAAGGAATGCAGCTCATTAATAGATGTGTCTTGTGCAAATCTGCAAATGAATGCAAGACTCATCTCTTCTTCAATTGCAGCTTCTCTAGGCTGATATGGGATGAGTTAACCAATTGGCTAGGGCTTGACTGTGGTGCTCATGACAGTAATGTAATTCTGCACTGGTGCTCTGCTCGATCACATAGGAGACACTGGAAAAATGAATGGTTGAGTAGTTGTTTGGCTGCTGCTTGCTATTTCATTTGGCAGGAAAGAAATATCAGACTTTTTCGAGGATTGGAGCACACTATACATCAAGTTATTTGTCAGATTAAAGGGGCTGTTAGTACTAGAATCCTTAGCAAAATTCATAAATCTAAATGTAATAGAGTTAGATCTTGTCTAAATGGTTACCAAGTATAGAACTTGGTTGTAGAGGGTATTCTTTTGTATTAAAACTTGTCTTTGTTTTGCCCTTTATGGATGAATACATGGACTATGATTTCTTGCAAAAAAAAAAAAAAAAAAAAAAAAATAATAGACCTAATAATAATATATTAATACATAATAATAATAATAATAATAATAATAATAATTATTATTATTATTATTATTATTATTACTATTATTATTATTATTATTATTATTATTATTACAACTAATAGTAATAATAATATCGCCGATGCTGCTCAGCGCAAATGTGCTAAGTATGGGGATTTATGCGCGGCTGCTGGATATGGTTTCCTACCCTTCTCTTTCTCTTCGCTTGGGGAGCTGGGCTCGGATGCTGTTGACTTGCTCAAGCGGATCTAGAAATTCTCGGTATCTCAGGATGTTAGGGCTCGGGTGGTCGCTTATATTTTTGATAGGCTTGGTTTCGCTATAGCTAAGGGAGTGGGGGCCCAGATTGTCTCTCGGCTCCCCACCAACTTCATGTAAAATTTTCATTTTATTTTAATGAAAGCTGCGCGCATAATAAGACCCGCTTTTCCTGAATTTCTACCGCCAATCAGAAACACTGAATTTGAAAACGTGCGAGAGAGAGAGGGTGAGAGGAGCGTTTTGGCGATCGTGTTTTAGGGTTGTCTGCTGCTGCCGGTGTGCTGCTGCGGCCGCCGTTTGTCGCCCTTCCTGACCACCACCACCTCCGGCCTTCCTTCCTTCCCGGCGCTTAGCAGTGCGACGCCTGACATCGTGTAAGTCGTTTTGCGAGTTTTCGTGGCCGTCGTCTGGTGGCTGCGGTCTGGTGGACGTGGTGGTGTGGGTATCTCGTCGCTTGGAGGCTGTGTCTGGTGGTGTGTCTGCCGAGTCCCTGTGGTTCGTCGCCTGTGGACTGCCCTGTGACTGTTTCGGGTTTTCGAGGCTCGGTGCCGTGGTGGCTGCTGGTGGTTCGACCCAC
Source organism: Heliosperma pusillum (assembly GCA_022085475.1). Lineage (NCBI taxonomy): Eukaryota > Viridiplantae > Streptophyta > Magnoliopsida > Caryophyllales > Caryophyllaceae > Heliosperma > Heliosperma pusillum. The sequence continues at coordinate 93,223 of JAIUZE010015491.1, forward strand.
CACCTGTTGTGGCTTGTCTCCAGGTGTGTCGTCCCTTTGTTTGTGTGTGTCGGCCACCTACTGATCAGCCCATGGCTGGTGTTTGCGACTGGTGACGGGTTGTTGCGTCTTTTCTTTAGGGTTTTGAATTTGTTAATGCGTTTCATGCACTTTCATGCATGCTTACTTTTGATTGTTTTTCTTTGGCATTGCTGGTTACTTTTCATACATGCCCGTGTTAGTACGGTTTCCTTGTCCTTTTTCTTGTATTCACGAGTGTCCGAATGGCGGTGGTAGGGGCCTTACTAAGGCCGCCTGGCGAAAGCATTTTCAGGATCGACATTGTATTGCTGGTGCTATGGGTCTTACGCGTCAAACTCTTACTGATAGTCTGACGGTTTTCTCTAATGCCGAGATTACTTTGAGGCGGATGGGGCTTTGGTTGTGTGGGGAGTGCTTTACAACCCATCCGTTTCGTTCTAGGTGTCGGCATGGTCGGGGTGACATTGTTCCGCCTCCAGATTGTGGTGATGGCATCGTTAGCTTTATTATTCATGGTATCCCTAGACCTCCGGCTCAGTCTCACTCGGTTCTTTCATCTGATGTTGGGGTTGAGCTTGTTCATTGGTCTGTATCGTCGCTCGATCGTTTGTTTTCTTTGGGCCATCGCACCGTGAAATCTATTCCTCCTAAGTGTCGTCTTGGGTTTGCTCGGGTTCTGAAGGGGGTCTTGGATGATGTGGCTGACTCTCCGGGTGATCTCTCTTGCTGGGTTCGTTTGCATGTGTTGCCTATTTGTCTGCTTAAGACCTTCGCTCCTCGGAGTAATCTTGAGTGTAGGGCGGCTGTTAGGCGACAGCGTCAGGAGGAGAGTATTACCAGGGCTATTCTTGCTTGGGGGGTGCCTGGAGGGGGGTTGCAGCTTTTACAGGAGTGTTTGGCTGAGGTTCCTCCTTCGTTTTGTGTGGAGGAGGATCTAGAGTTGAGTGAGCAAAACCTCCGCCAGTGTCGGCGGAAGATTTGTGATGGTCATTATACTGCTGCTGTTAGGGTGCTTTCTTCCTCCGGCGTCGCCCCATACACTGATGCCACTCTTGGTGCTTTGCGTGAGAAGCATCCTGTCGCCCCATCTCCTTCATTGCCTCCTTTGCCTGTGGATCATCATTCTCTTGTTGCCTCTTCGGCAGTGGTTTTGGATATGATTCGTGGTTTCCCGCGTGGCACTTCTTGCGGGAGGGATGGACTTCGTGCCCAACACCTTCTGGACTGTTTGAGTGGTGCTGCTGTGGCTGTCTCGGATGATTTGATCGCTTCTATTACTAGGGTGGTTAATCTTTTTCTGGAGGGCCGGTGCCCTGTAGCCCTTGGTGAGTACATTGCTAGTGCTCCGCTCACGCCGCTTGTTCGCCCTATCGTTGTTGGCACTGTCTGGAGACGTCTTGTCTCTAAGGCTGGTGCTTGTCTGGTTGGTCCTTCTTTGTCTGCTTATTTTGTTGGCCTTCAGTTTGGGGTTGGGGTGTCTGGTGGAGGAGAGGCTATCTTGCATGCCTTGAACCGGCTCATTGAGGCCCGTGGTGGTGATGTGGGACTGTCTATGTTGCTAGTTGATTTCCAAAATGCTTTCAACCTTGTTGATCGTGTGACTATGCTACAGGAAGTCCGACGTCGTTGTCCGGTTCTTTCCCGTTGGGTGGAGTTTTGTTACTCTAGCCCTGCCCGTCTTTATTATGGGGAGCATTGTTTGTGGTCTTGTCAGGGTGTCCAGCAGGGTGATCATTTAGGGCCTTTGCTTTTTGCTTTGGTTTTGCATCCCCTCGTGTGCAACATCCGGGATTCCTTTGATCTTACTTTGCAAGCATGGTATTTGGATGATGGCACCATTGTTGGGGACACTTTAGAGGTGGGGAGAGTTTTGGATTTGATTATGGCAGATGGGCCTCGTTTCGGTCTCCATCTTAATGTGGCTAAGACTGAGGTCTTTTGGCCTATTGAGGATCCACGGAGTCGGCTACCCTGTGTTTTCCCCCCTTCTATTGCTCGGCCCTTGCGTGGTGTCTCTCTTTTGGGTGGACCTGTCAGTACTTGTCCCATTTTTGGCAGTGAGCTTGTGGCGAGGAGAGTGACTAAGACCGTTGAGCTCATGGACTTAGTCGCGAGGATTGAGGACCCGCAATGTGAGTTGCTTCTGCTTCGGGCCTGTACTGGTATTTCTAAACTCTATTTTTCCCTCCGTACTTGCTCCCCGGGGGTCTTTGGGTCTGTCCATCTTCGCTTTGATGCAGCGCTTCGTTCTAGCTTGGAACGTATTGTCACCGCGTCTGGGCCTGGTTTTGGGGATTGGCAGTGGCGCCTTGCCACTTTCCCTTTTCATTTGGGTGGACTCGGTGTTTATGCTGCGGGGGATGTTTTACACTATGCTTTTCTGGCTTCCCGTTTGCAGTCTGCAGTTTTGCAGGCTACGCTCCTGCGGCCTTCTGGTATTGTATGTGCTGGTCCTACTTTTGACGATGCCTTGCGGGTGTTTTCGGAGACTACAGGTTCTGATTTTTTACGTGATCCGAGTGAAATCGCTGCCCCTAAACTTATGAAGAAATTGGCAGATATATATTTCGCGACGGTTGCTGCTTCTTCAGAATCTGTTTTCTCTTTGACACCGCGTCAGCTTGCATTGTGGAAGTCTCAGCAGGGTGCCCACTCCTCTGATTGGTTGCGTGCGGTTCCTATCTCTGGGTTGGGTCAGACTATGAACAGGAGGACTTACCGTTGTGTGCTGGGGTATCGCCTCGGTGTTCCGTTATTCGCGGTATCTAGGCCTTGTCCTGCTTGCTCTCGGGTTTTTACTGATGATGTGTATGGGGACCACGCTGTTTCTTGTGCTGGTACTGTGGGGGTTAAGCATCGACATAACCTCGTTCGTGACACCTTATTTGACATCTGTTATAGGTCTGGTATTTCTGCGGGTAAGGAGGTTGATATCGGTTTGGTTGACGGGCACGACAGATCTCTTCGTCCTGCGGATTTGCTTCTATATTCCTGGGACAGAGGGCGTGATGTGTGTGTTGATTTGACAGGGTCTTCCCCCTTGACTCAGACTGGGATGTCCGATTTTGTGCCGGGACGGGTTGTCGCCGATGCTGCTCAGCGCAAATGTGCTAAGTATGGGGATTTATGCGCGGCTGCTGGATATGGTTTTCTACCCTTCTCTTTCTCTTCGCTTGGGGAGCTGGGCTCGGATGCTGTTGACTTGCTCAAGCGGATCCAGAAATTCTCGGTATCTCAGGATGCAGGGGCTCGGGTGGCCGCTTATATTTTTGCTAGGCTTAGTTTTGCTATAGCTAAGGGAGTGGGGGCCCAGATTGTCTCTCGGCTCCCCACCAACTTCATGTAAACTTTTCATTTTATTTTAATGAAAGCTGCGCGCATAATAATAATAATAATAATAATAATAATAATAATAATAATAATAATAATAATAATAATAATTTTAAAAACGAGCGTTAGAGAGAGGCGTGAGGGAGTGCGATTTGCGTATTGCCTCTTCTGCCCGTTGCTGCTGCCGTCTGCTGCCCCTCCGGCCACCGCCCTCACCCAGGCCATCCACACGTCGCCGGCTAAGGTGGGTTGTTGGTGGGTCGGTTTTGTTTTGAGGATAAGGCGTGTGATTGGCGATTGGTGGTGCAGCCGTTCGTTCGCCTGCTGCTGCTGCTCGAGTCGCCGTCATTGCGACCTCCTGCCTCTCGTCGTCGGTTGTTGGTGGATGCTAGCCATAACCACTGTGCGTGCCGGCTGTGGTGAGGCTGTTTGTGTGTTTCATCGCGTCGGCGTCGGTTGTTGTTGGTGGTGTCTTGCAGTGCTGGCTGCGTTGGGGGTTTGTTGCGGTGGCGGGTTATGGATCGGCGTGGGTTATGGGTCGCGGTGGTCTGCTGGCTGTAGCTGGTGTGGGCCGTGGGTTTCTGCCATGCCATGGCTGTGCATGGGAAATTTTAGGGTTTCATTTATTATATTAGGTATTTTGTTTTTTTTTTCCCATTTCTTTATCATGCCTGTTTTAGTGCGATTTCCGTGTCCTTTTTCTTGTATTCATGGGTGTCCGAATGGCGGTGGTAGGGGCCTTACTAAGGCCGCGTGGCGAAAGCATTTTCAGGATCGCCATTGTACTGACGGTGCTATGGGTCTTACGCGTCAAACTCTTACTGATAGTCTGACGGTTTTCTCTAATGCCGAGATTACTTTAAAGCGGATGGGGCTTTGGTTGTGTGGGGAGTGCTTTAAAACCCATCCCTTTCGCTCTAGATGTCGGCATAGTCGGGGTGATATTGTTGCGCCTCCGGATTGTGGCGATGGTATCGTTAGCTTTATTGTTCATGGTATCCCTAGACCTCCGGCTACGTCTCCCTCGGTTCTTTCTTCCGATGATGGTGTTGAGCTTGTTCAGTGGTCTGTATCTTCGCTTGATTGTTTATTATCTATGGGCCTTCGCACCGTGAAATCTATTCCTCCTAAGTGTCGGCTTGGGTTTGCTCGGGTTTTGAAGGGGGTTTTGGATGAGGTGGCTGACTCTCCTGGTGACCTTTCCTGCTGGGTTCGTATGCTTGTGTTGCCTCTTTGTCTGCTTAAGACCTTCGCTCCTCGGAGTAATCTTGAATGTAGGACTGCTATTAGGCGGCAGCGTCAGGAGGAGAGTATTACCAGGGCTATTCTTGCTTGGGGGGTACCTGGAGGGGGTTTGCAGCTTTTGCGGGAGTGTTTGGCTGAGGTTCCTCCTTCGTGTCATGTGGAGGAGGACCTAGATTTGAGTGAGCTTAACCTCCGCCAATGTCGGCGGAAGATTTGTGATGGCCACTATACTGCTGCTGTTAGGGTGCTTTCTTCCTCTGGCGTAGCCCCCTATTTTGATGTCACTCTTGGGGCTTTGCGAGAGAAGCACCCGGCCGCCCCATCACCTTCCTTGCCTCCTTTGCCTGTGGACCATCATTCTCTTATTGCCTCTTCGACTGTGGTTGTGGATATGATTCGTAGTTTCCCACGTGGCACTTCTTGTGGGAGGGATGGGTTTCGTGCCCAACACCTCATGGATTGCTTGAGTGGCGCTGCTGTGGCTATCTCTGATGATCTGATCGCTTCTATTACTAGAGTGGTCAATCTTTTTTCTTGAGGGCAGATGTCCACCAGCTCTTGGTGAGTACATTGCCAGCGCTCCACTCACGCCACTTGTTAAACCTGGTGGTGGTGTCCGTCCTATTGCTGTTGGTACCGTCTGGAGACGTCTTGTTTCTAAGGTAGGTGCTTGTTTGGTTGGTCCTTCTTTGTGTTCTTATTTTGCTGGTCTTCAGTTTGGGGTTGGGGTGTCCGGTGGAGGAGAGGCTGTCTTACATGCCTTGAATCAGTTCATTGAGGCTCGTGGTGGCGATGTGGGGCTTTCTATGTTGCTGGTTGACTTCCAGAATGCTTTCAACCTTGTTGATCGTGTAACCATGCTTTTGGAAGTTCGCCGTCGCTGCCCGATTCTTTCCCGTTGGGTGGAGTTTTGTTACTCTAGTCTTGCCCGTCTCTATTATGGGGAACATTCTTTGTGGTCTTGTCAGGGAGTCCAGCAGGGTGATCCTTTGGGACCCTTGCTTTTCGCTTTGGTTTTGCATCCCTTGGTGTGCAAGATACGGGATTCTTTTGATTTGAGTTTGCAAGCTTGGTACTTGGATGATGGCACCATTGTTGGGGATACTTTGGAGGTGGGGAAGGTTTTGGATTTGATTATGGCAGATGGTCCTCAGTTTGGTCTCCATCTTAATGTCGCTAAGACTGAGGGTTTTTGGCCTACTGAGGATCCCCGGAGTCGACTCCCTGGTGTTTTCCCTCCTTCCATTGCTCGGCCTTTGCGTGGTGTTTCTGTTTTGGGTGGGCCTGTCAGTACTTGCTCTAGTTTTGGTAGTGAGCTTGTGGCGAAGAGAGTGACTAAGACCATCGAGCTGATGGATTTAGTTGCTAGGATTGAGGACCCGCAATGTGAGTTGCTTCTGCTTAGAGCTTGTACGGGTATATCTAAGCTCTACTTTACCCTCCGTACATGTTCCGCGAGGATCTTTGGGTCTGTCCATCTTCGTTTTGATGCAGCACTTCGTTCTAGCTTGGAACGTATTGTCACCGCGTCTGGGCCTGGTTTTGGGGATTGGCAGTGGCGCCTTGCCACTTTCCCTTTTCATCTGGGTGGGCTCGGTGTTTATGCTGCCGGGGATGTTTTTCATTATGCTTTTCTAGCGTCCCGTTTGCAGTCTACTGATTTGCAGGCTAAGCTACTTCTGTCTTCAGGTATTGTGGATTCTGGTTCTACTTTCGACGATGCCTTGCGAGTGTTCTCTGAGACTACAGGTTCTTCCTTTTTACGTGATCCTAGTGAAATCGCTGCCCCTAAACTTATGAAGAAACTGGCAGATATATATTTTGCGAGGATTGCTGCTACTGCGGAATCTGTATTCTCTTTGACACCGCGTCAGCTTGCGTTATGGAAGTCTCAGCAGGGTGCCCACGCTTCTGATTGGTTGTGCGCGGTTCCTATCTCTGGGTTGGGTCAGACTATGAACCGGAGGACTTACCGTAGTGTGATGGGGTATCGCCTTGGTGTCCCGTTATTCACGGTATCTAGGCCTTGTCCTGCTTGCTCTCGGGTTTTTGCTGATGATGTGTATGGGGACCACGCTGTTTCTTGTACTGGTACTGTGGGGGTTAAGCATCGGCATAACCTCGTTCGTGACACCTTATTCGACATATGTTATAGGTCTGGTATTTCTTAGGGCAAGGAGGTTGATATCGGTTTGGTTGACGGGCATGGCGGATCTCTTCGACCTGCGGATTTGCTACTTTATTCGTGGGACAGAGGACGTGATGTGTGTGTTGATTTGACAGGGTCTTCCCCCTTGACTCAGACTGGGATGTCTGATTTTGTGCCGGGACGGGTTGTTGCTGATGCTGCTCAGCGCAAATGTACTAAGTATAGGGATTTATGCACGACTGCTGGCTATGGTTTCCTACCCTTCTCTTTCTCTTCGCTTGGGGAGCTGGGCTCGGATGCTGTTGACTTGCTTAAGCGGATCCAGAAATTCTCGGTATCTCAGGATGCTGGGGCTCGGGTGGCCGCTTATATCTTACTAGGCTTAGTTTCTCTATAGCTAAGGGGGTGGGGGGCCAGATTGTCTCTCGGCTCCCCACAAACTTCTTGTAAACTTTACATTTTATTTTAATGAAAGCTGCGCGCATCTTATAATAATAATAATAATAATAATAATAATAATAATAATAATAATAATAATAATAATAATAATAATAATAATAATAATAATAATAATAATAATAATAATAATAATAATAATAATAATAATAATAATAATAATAATAATATGATTTGGTTTGGAGAGGCTCTCTCTGGGTAAGGGCGATTGGCGATTTGCGTCTTCCTCTTTACCTTGCCGGATCATGGCTCGCCGGGTTCGACCACCAAAAATTCAACACTCTCAGCTCTCCCCTCAGCCTTCTTCTGTAAGTAACTTGGATCATCCAACTTCTTCGGTTACAGTTAATGATTTAATTGATTCTGCAATTAAATCTGGGTTAACAAATAATTTTGTTCGTCCTATTAATTCAAGCCCCCAGAACATTAGTGTGGCTCCTGGAATCACACCTGTATCATCTAAATTGCATGTCCCTCCCACACTTGATTCATCTAATGGTATGGATAGCATAGTTCATTGGGATGATCTTGATACGAATGTTTCAGCAAGTACAAAGGTCAAGCCGTCTCTTCCTTCCTGGAAAGAAAAGGTTATGGCTGTCTCACAAGTGGGTATGGAACTTCATCACGTTCATGAGCCTGGTAATGAAGTTCGTATAAGCACAGAGGATATAAAGGATGAACTAATCTATTGGGAAAATACCTTAGTAGGGCAGTTTTTGGGTGGTAAGCCTTCTGTGAGTCAGGTTAAGGATTTTGTTACTAAGCATTGGAATCACACTAAGTTACCTGAGGTTATTTACTTCATGAAGGGGTGGTTCTTCTTTCGTTTTGCTGCTCCTGATGATATGAATGTTATTTTAAGGGGTGGACCTTGGATGTTAAGAGGTAAAATGCTAATTTTAAAGAATTGGACTCCTCAATTTGGGCATGAGCTTGATTCTGTATCAGTGGTGCCAGTATGGGTGCTTCTTTCTGATTTGGATCCCATATTTTGGTCTGCCTCTGTTTTGAGCAAGATTGCCAGCAAAATAGGCAAGCCTTTATATGCGGATCCTGTTACTACGCATAAAGAGAGGTTAGCTTTTACTCGTATTCTTATTGAGGTTGATGTTGCTACAGCCTTGCCTGATCATGTTCTGTTACATTCTCCTTTTGAAGAGCATATTCTACAAAGGGTGGACTATGAGTGGATTCCTTTTTATTGTGCTCACTGTAAAAAACTGGGTCATGAAGAGAAAGCTTGCAGACTCTTGAAAAAGACTACTAAAGCTCAGGTTAAGACTGTGCCAGTACAGCCTGTTGAGGGGATTTTATCTAGGCCAGCTCACAGCACTGGGGAGAGGACTGAGTATGGTGGGTTATGTTCCCAGCACCCTGCTTCAGTCTCTTCTGCCCAGCCTGTGGTGGCTAACTGGAGGGCACCAGGAGGAAGTGAGTATGGTGGAAGTGAGCAAGGCAGGTCTGAGAACCATCACCCTGCTCACAACCAGCACCCAGCTCATGCCCCTCTTGCCTGCTCCTGGAAGGTTAGTCATGGTGGACCAGGGACAAAGGGTGTTGGTGGGTCTTTGAGCCATAAACCACCCCTTTCTGAACCTGGTTCTACTAGCTTAGCTGAGAATGATTTGAGGAATAACTTGGACAGTTTCATTTCTGTCTCCACTTCAGTCACTAATGATGAAGTTCATCTTAAGTTCTTGGAGGTTCCTAAGAAGAAAATAGGCAAAGTCTCCACGCAGATCATTAATCCTATTTCTACTGTCCAAGGATTTCAGGTATTATTGGATCCAGATACAGGGCCTTCTGATGATGGCCCACCTCCCTCTCTATGATTATTGGTGCGTGGAATATTAGGGGTATGAATCAACCCCTTAAACAGGGTGAAATAATTGATTTCTTTATGAAATCAAAGTTGGATATTTTGGGTATAATTAAGACTAGAATTAAAGAGAAGAAGGCTGTTATCTTGAGTAGAACTATTTTTAGGCACTTTAATATTTTGAATAATTACCATTATCATTATAATGGGCGTATTTGGGTTATTTGGAAGAATCCTAGTCTTACTATTAGGACTATTTCTGTTGGTTCCCAGTGGATTCATCTTAAGGTTTGCTCTCCTCATTGTTCTCCTTTTCTTCTTACATTGGTCTATGGGGCTAATGATGGTAATGATCGTCATTCTCTTTGGGATTTTATGACTCAGTCTGGCAATTCCACTCCCTGGATTTTACTTGGTGACTTCAATTGTGTTAGGAGTACTGATGAAAGAATCAGTAATACTCCTCCTTCTTTTTCTGACATTGAGGATTTTAATAGCTGTCTTAGGGCTGCTTGCCTGGATGATGTAACAACTTATGGTTGTGAATTTACTTGGACTAATAAGCAGGATCATGATGCTCTAAAGTGGATTAAATTGGACAGGGTTATGGTTAATTCTACTTGGTCCACCTTCTTTCCTGATTCCTTTGCTAATGCAATGGAGTCAGGGATTTCTGATCATTCTCCTCTGGTGGTTAAAGTTGCTGAAGCTAGAAGACAACCTCCTAGATCATTTCGTTATTTGAACTGCTGGGGAGATCATCCTCAGTTTGTTTCTGTTATTCAGGATACTTGGAACATTAACATTGGTGGTTGCCCCATGTTCAGACTTATTTCTCATTTAAAATTGGCTAAGCCTAGGCTTAAAAGCCTTCACAAGCAAGATTTTTCTGGAATTCAGCAGAGAGTTATCTTAGCCAAAGATAATCTTATTTCCTGTCAACATATCCTTCATTCTGATCCCCTGAATGCTCAGCTTCTAGTGCAAGAAAGTAATCTCAGAGCTGAATTTTGCAAATTGAAGCAGATTGAGCTTAATATTAGCTACCAAAGATCTAAGGCTCATGATATCAAGCTTTCTGATGGAAACACCAGATATTTCTTTGCTAAGATTGCCCAAAGGAGGAACCAGAACTTCATTGGCACCATCAAGGATAAGAATGGCACTGATTGCACTACACCTGGTGAGATTGAAGCTGCTTTTCTTGATTTCTACAAGGACTTACTTGGTACTGAGGCTCCTGTTCTTCCTACTGACCTCACCCTACTCAGAAATGGTCATTTTCTCCCTCCTGATATGGCTAATGATTTGTTGAAGGCTATTTCTTCTGAGGAGATCAGGATTGCTCTATTTTCTATTGGGGATACTAAGAGTCCAGGCCCTGATGGCTACTCTGCTGGGTTTTTCAAGAAGGCCTGGGCTACTATAGGGATGAAATTCACTTCAGCTGTTCTGGATTTTTTCAATTCTGGGAAGCTCTTATCTGAGGTGAATTCTACCCTTATTACTCTTATCCCAAAGTCTTCATCTCCTAAATCTGTTATGGATTTTCGTCCTATCTCTTGCTGTAATGTCATTTATAAGACTATTAGCAAGGTTCTGACCACTAGGCTCAAGAGTGTCATGCCCTCCCTTGTTGGGAATGAACATGCTGCTTTTGTCCATGGTAGGAACATTTTTGATAATACCTTGCTCACTCAAGAATTAGTTAAGGGTTACACTAGGAAGTACTTGACCCCTAGATGTATGATGAAAGTTGATTTCAAAAAGGCTTTTGACTCTATTAGCTGGACTTTTCTTGCTCAAATTCTTCCCACTCTTGGTTTCCATGTACAATTTATTAATTGGATTATGACTTGTGTTACCTCTTCTAGATTCTCCTTGAATATTAATGGGTCTTCTGTAGGGTATTTTGAAGGGAAGAGGGGGCTAAGGCAGGGATACCCTCTTTCTCCTTTGCTTTTTGTTCTTTGTATGGAATGTTTATCTAGGAAATTGAGATCCCTTCCTCTTTCTTCTGGATTTAGTTATCACCCTAAATGTGTCAAAATTGGGCTTACTCATCTAATGTTTGCTCATGACTTGCTTATATTTGTAAGAGGGGATCTTCCTTCTGTTCTAGCTGCCAAAGAAGCTCTAAGAATTTTTGGTACCTGGTCAGGGCTGCTCCCAAATGACAACAAGACTAATATTTATTTTGGTGGAGTCTCTTCTGAGGTGAAACAGATGATAATGCAACATTCTGGTTATGTTGAGGGCAGTTTTCCCTTCAAATACTTGGGCACTCCTTTGAATCCTTCTAGGGTTACATCTGAAATGTATCATAGCCTTCTTGGTAGAATTCAGGCTCAAATTGATCACTGGACTTCACAGATTCTTTCTTATGCTGGCAGGATTCAGCTTATGAAATCTGTTATTTTTGGGGTGGAAAGCTTTTGGTGCTCTTGCCTCTTCTTACCTAAGGAGGTTATTGCTAACATTGAGAAAATGTGTAGGCAATTTCTTTGGGGCTACAAGCAGGGAGGCAGGAAGCACATCTTCCTGAGTTGGAAGAATATCTGTAGGAAGAGGAATGAAGGAGGTTTTGATATCAGGGAAATTTTGAGTTGGAATAAATCTTTAATTGTCAAATGGATTTGGAAACTTTCTCAGTTGCATAATGACTCAATTTGGGTCAGTTGGTGCCGTGCCTACCTCTTGAAGCATACTGATATTTGGGATGTTGCTGCTAAGGATTCTGATTCTGCTGGCTGGAAAAAAGTTTTGAGCATTAGGAATGACCTTCTTCAGTTGACAGGCAATAGCACCATGGCAAGACAGGTTCTATTTGATCAAACAAAATTGGGCAAATTGCACCTTGAAGGCATCTACAACCTGTTCAGAGGGCTTTCCCCTGTTCTCACTTGGGCAAAGGCAACATGTGACTCTGCTATCATGCTAAGACATTGGTTTATAACTATCCTTCCTGCTCAGAATAGTCTCCCTACCACTGATAACCTCATTCAAAGAGGGATTATTCTTGTCAATAGATGTGTTCTATGTGAGAGGCAACAGGAAACTAGTTCTCACTTGTTTTTTGAATGTTCCTTCTCTACTGATTTAGCTCAGAAGGTTCTGGCTTGGCAAGGAGTCCACAGAAATGTTCTTAGCTTGAAACATGAGTTGAACAAGCTTGGACTTAACAGAGGGAAAAGCTGGAGGAAAGTATGGGCTCGTTGTGCTATGAATGGGCTTGTGTATTTTCTTTGGCAAGAACGTAATGCTAGGATCTTCAATGGTGTTAAATCTGATGTATGCTCTCTATTGTATAAGCTTAAATATGTTATTAGTCTTCGATTATATGCCTACATGAAGGGTATAATCTCTGAAGATGTAGTTGATTCACTAGTTAGTTAGAGGTTTTATATTTCCCCTAGTGGTTTCTCTTGTATGGATTCTTATTTCATTTAATGGAAGCTGGAATTCTTGCAAAAAAAAAAAAACCAATGTAAAAAAAAAAAAAAAAAAAAAAAAAAAAAAAAAAAAAAAAAAAAAAAAAAATAATAATAATAATAATAATAATAATAATATGGGGATTATTTCTGGGGATTTATGCGCGGCTGCGGGATATGGTTTCCGACCCTTCTCTTTTCTTCCTTGGGTAGCTAGGCTCGGAGGCTGTTGATTGCTTTTAAGAGGATTCCAGAAATTCTCGGTTTATCGCAGGATGCTGGGGCTCGGTGGACGCTTATATCTTACTAGCTTAGTTTTGCTATAGATAAGGGGGTGGGGGGCCCAGATTCGCCGATGTGCTCTCTGCTCCCACCAACTTCTTGTAAACTTTTCATTTTATTTTAATGAAAGCTGCGCGCATCTTATTAAAAAAAAAAAAAAAAAAAAAAAAAAATAATAATAAGAATAATAATTATTATTATTATTATTATTATTATTATTATTATTATTATTATTATTATTCATGGTATCCCAAGACCTCTTGCTCCGTCTCCTTCGGTTATTTCTTCTGATGATGGGGTTGGGTCTGCTCAGTGGTCTATATCTTCGCTTGATCGTTTATTATCTTTGGGTCTTCGCACCGTGAAATCTATTCCTCCTAAGTGTCGTCTTGGGTTTGCTCGGGTTTTGAAGGGGGTCTTGGATGGTGTGGCTGAATCTCCTGGTGACCTCTCCTGCTGGGTTCGTATGCTTGTGTTGCCTCTTTGTTTGCTTAAGACCTTCGCTCCTCGGAGTAATCTGGAGTGTAGGACTACTGTCAGGCGACAGCGCCAGGAGGAGAGTATTACCAGGGCTATACTTGCTTGGGGGGTGCCTGGAGGGGGTTTGCAGCTTTTGCAGGAGTGTTTGGCTGAGGTTCCTTCTTCGTTTCATGTGGAAGAGGATCTGGATTTGAGAGAGCTTAACCTCCGCCAATGTCGGCGGAAGATTGGTGATGGCCACTATTCTGCTGCTGTTAGGGTGCTTTCTTCCTCTGGCGTAGCCCCCTACTCTGATGCCACTCTTGGTGCTATGCGAGAGAAGCACCCGGCCGCCCCATCTCCTTCCTTGCCTCCTTTGCCTGTGGATCATCATTCTCTTGTTGCCTCTTCGGCTGTCATTTTGGATATGATTCGTAGTTTCCCACGTGGCACTTCTTGTGAGAGGGATGGGTTTCGTGCCCAACACCTCATGGACTGCTTGAGTGGCGCTGCTGTGGCTATCTCTGATGATCTGATCGCTTCTATTACTAGGGTGGTTAATCTTTTTCTTGAGGGCAGATGTCCGCAAGCTCTTAGTGAGTACATTGACAGCGCTCCGCTCACGCCGCTTGTTAAACCTGGTGGTGGTGTTCGTCTTATTGTTGTTGGCACCGTCTGGAGACGTCTTGTTTCTAAGGTAGGTGCTTGTTTGGTTGGTCCTTCTTTGTGTTCTTATTT